>PNEQ01033876.1:0-23225 GCA_003012365.1 Medauroidea extradentata | reverse complement strand
ACCCGTCGAGATATACAATTAATTTTTGCTTCAGGATGATGATTACAGAAATTACCGCAAAACAGTTTTCAGATTTTTTGAAATTCGATTTCTCAATACTGTGCAGGGGTGATATGTGTTTTTTTAGTGAATGATCGATTTTAATTCAACTGAACGGGCTAGCGATGTGATTTACACTTCAGTTGGATACTTACACAAATGTCTTAGATGTAAATTTAAAATATTTCGAAATTCGACACCCAAAAGGGTGAAGAAACACAAAATTTGTTTTCCATCAACCCACGATATCTATCTAACCAGTAGCGGTATTGAGGTGGTGTTTGCGTCAGAGTGATGCTTATGTAAATATTTAAAAAAAATATGTATGTATTTTTTTTTATTTGTAAGAAACGTAATTATTAAGAATAAAACTTAGTTGGTCAATAATGAAGGCAGACGATCCGAAAAGCAGGAACGAGCAGCGAGAAACAACTTATACAGGAGTTTCACTACAGTAACCTATCGAGACGTAGTGTTGTACAACCTCTATGAGCCCAGGACACAGATATATACATATATATTTTTTTCAATACATTTTATTTTCATGAATTATTTCGACGTTACGTGACGCAGTTGTTTGTCACTCAGGTCTAAATTCCGGGAGATTCTGGGCTCGAATTCCGTTAAAAGCTGCGTGCAAACGTTCAATTCTGACACACAAAAACTACAAGGCAGATAGAATTAGTGCAATTTACATGTAGTCTTTAAAATGGGTAAAATTGCAGTTCGCTTTCCACTTAGGTTCCTCTACAATATCAGCTGACATATCGTCGGTATACTGCCAAAAGTGATTAAGTCATAAATGCTATTTCGTTTAAAAACAGTAATAAATTGTAGATATTAACAAAAATGTGGTATGTTACTATATTGTGACACAACAGTACGAAACGACGAATAGACTTTAAACTTGGGCAATTGTTCGTGAACAACATATACATATTCCTAGCATTTTTATAATTTTATATCATTTTGACATTCTCACTTTTGGCAGTAAACCGACGATATATCATCTCACTAATCTCAGGTTTGGGGCACCAAATATGTTTCCGCGAAACCTTAACTCTCTGAAACTTTGTAATGTCAATAAAGTTAAAGTGTATATTTTGACAATATATAATTGAGGGCACCGTCACCAATGGTTGTGCAGAGGGTAAACAGATGTTTCTCATTCGATTAACCTCTTACCTTAGATGTCTGTAACAACCATAGAACGTCAAATTGGCAGTTTTATAAATAAGGTCCAAGCAAAGTCGCTGTTAGTGGCACGGACAAACTTAAGACTGCTTTTCGCATGGACAGCTATAGCTACTTATCCTTCTGCAGAATTAGTTCAACTAGCCGCTTGGACATTCTAACACTTGATCACTGAAGTACCAATCTTGTGTACAAAGAGGTTTTTCAATTAAAGTAATTATTATCAGTTACGAATAATACTCGCGAGCAAAGCCGCGGGGGACTGCTAGTCTAGTATATTTTCCAATGTAACTTGTCAGTTTACCCATTTACAACACATTAATTTTATTTACAAACTTCTGATGTTTTTCTCCCCCCCCTTTTTTTTCGTTGCAGAGTACTGCCCTGCTCCGCACTGTGCTGTGTTATCCCGCGAGCCCACATGACTGTGCCTGCGACTGCCGTGCCTGGCTAGCTCCTCTCTGCACGTTATGATCGCTTCGAGGCAGCCTTTGCTGACCCCTGCCCTGTAAATTTCCCTGCTCACTATTTCCGCTTTCCTGCACCCCCTGGTTGCTACTTTGACCCTGGTTCCGCTCACGGCATTGGAAATTTCCCCCTTGGTTGCAATAATGCCCGTTGTTTACATTCTGATACGCGTCCTGCCGAGGTCCCCCTCTCTGCCAATGCATGTCGTGGTTGCGCCATCTCCCGTTATCACCTCCTGCATCGCGGCACTCTCGCTCTTGGCTACTCTGCCAGGGCTCGTTACCCTGCTCCTCGCGCCGCACGTTATCGTGACGCATGTGATCCGCCACTGCCCTACGCCTTGGTCCCATGTCTTCTACTTCTCCCAGCTGGTGAAGCTCAGTTAAAATATCTCGCAGTTCCGCTACGGTCTTAAACTCCTTACCTACCAAAGAGCGTCTTACTTCCTTTGGTGTGTGGCTGTAAACTAGCGTCACTATGTCTGTTTTGCTCATTGGCTGATCATAGTACTTTGCACGCTCCGCTACTTTCACCAGATGCTCTTCCATCCCCCCTACCTGGCACGTGCCCTGATACAACACCGCCCTGTCTTTTCCCTGATTGCGCGTGCACCAATACTCCCGCAGGAAGCTATGCTCGAATGCTGTGAAGTCATTGATCTCTCTACCATACATGGCTAGCCAGTTGGCGCACATACCAACCACCGATCGTTTCGCCACGAATACCTGTTCTACCGCCTCACATTCGTAAACGTTAAAGAAATCCTTCAATTTTTCAACGTGTTTACAAGGGTGTTCTCTTTCTGTTCCTCTGAACTTGGGAATATCCTGTTCCCTGTACATGCGACTCATACGCATTGTGGTTCGGATTTTCTCGTTACTTAACCCCCCATTACTGAGATTATTAAGTGTTTTATTTTCCAGTTCCCCCACACGATCTTTGAGTTCCGCCATTTCCCTTTCACACTTATTCATTTTCCCCTCACAGCCTACAACAACGTTTTCCACCATTATTGTCCGGTCCTGAACCCGCCGGGTTTCCTCCGCGTGCTCCTTCATACGAGTATAGAATGTCTCCCCTATCTCTGTTTGTTTACAATTTAACATATCTAGCGCTTCCCGCACGGCTATCTCGCTTGCGCTTAAGAGTTTCTTTGACTCGTCTTACTTCAACTTCAATCTCTGTGATTTCCTTTTTCCGTTCCTCACGCAAGCCTATGGCTACCTCACTTATTTCTTCCTTTCTCTCAGCTTGCATTTCCCTTCTCAACCTAGCCCCGAAATCACCCAACTTATCATCAATCTTACGCCCTAATTTGTCAGCTAAGTCCGCGTTTGACGCCTGGATCATTTGCATCATTACCCCCCATGTTAACTGTCTCGGTGTAAGGTCCTCTGTTCCGTCTTCCCAGGTTTCCCCTCTCTCACTTTCTTCCCTTGAACTTGACTCTGTTATCAACACCCCAGCTCCTACATCTCCTACTTGTTCCACGCTGTTATTTACCATTACTACAACATTTTCCACGTGTTCCCCATCTTCCATTCCCCCCTGGAACAACATTTCTCCCTCGCTACTGCCTAAATTGCTTAAACTTTTCGCCGACATATCGGCTATCCTGACTTACTCCGCCCGTGGCCGTAATTACTTCCCAGCTACTTACGCGCACGCCACGTGCACAGTGCGAGCTACAATACATTTACCAGTGCGCCGGTGTCTGGACTCGTTAATCCCTTAATCTCACAAACAAGACAACACATACTACCTTAACATACCACACACTACTTTCATTCCACAGGCACACACATTCTCTCGGGTACATGCACTAAGTTATAACTTTGTCGCCCGGATTCCCGGCTTACCCTTCACCTTCTCAATCTCACTGCTGCTGGTCCGCCTGGATGTGGTGCGTCCGGCCATGTTGGTCCCATGTGCTCAGCCTGGTTGCGCGCGTGCTTTGTCCTCTGCCGCCGTCGCCTCCGGTCACCGTCTTCTCTCGTTTCCCGGCCCGGTGCGCTGTTGCCAACTGCCTCGTGGTGTTGCGCGCCGTGCACTAATACTCCCCACGTGTTTAACAAATCACAGTTTCCCGTTTACGCTCTCCTCTCCCTCAACGTTTATTTTCGTCAAGGCCCCACGCATGGGCAACATTTTATGTGGTGGTACCGTTACCGTCCCTTCTGTTACACTCAACACACAACAGCTCGTCGCGTTCGCTCCGATCACGTGCACTTACGAGCACCCTTATCTTTTGCCCGTAAATGTTATTAGCTTTAACATGCCCTCAGCTAGTTGTAGTCTCAGCGGTAGAGCCCCAAGTCCTTACCTCAGCGTCGTGAATTCGAGAAGAGAAGAGCGCTAAACTACGAAATATCTATCCTGCTATGTGCACACTGAAACTATAATTACCAATAAATGATAGAAGTACCATTTTGTCGCATGATGTTTATTGAATTCAACGATTCAATCTCCTCAACACAATTACAGATCCCTGTACAAAACACGCGGTGGGCTTTCACCTCAGACTCAAATTCAATTTAAACTGTAAAAATTAACTAGCTAAATTCGGATCAAAGTTCTTATTAGCACAGCCCGATGGTTCATGTTACCAAAAATAAGTGCTATAGCCCCGATGCTGAAGGATCCCCGTGGCACACGTGGCCGCAGGAGCTCTCCCCGCACACGTCCGATCACTTCGACATTCAGATAGCTAAGGCCGGGAAACTGAGCTCCCAGCATCCTCCTCACTCTTCACAGGAAGTGCCCACAGATGGCACACCACGGCATGACCTTTCTAGGTTAGCACTCTACCTACCGAGAGCATTCCTAAACTCATTGAAACGTTTGTTTCCTCGGATAAATCACATTATTCCAGCATCCATTTACAACACTTCATCGCGCTCGGCGATCCTTAAGGCTATACATATCTCTGGGCAATCCACAGGAAGGAAAATTTACAAGATGGCTTCCTCCCTTAATGAAACAATAACAAATAATTTTACATACGTGATTACACTTTCCTTAGCGCTGAATGCTCTCGCCTGTCACACAATACCCTCAAATTGTTAACGGAAATTACTCGTATTTATGGTGCAGCCCACCGCTCGTAAATTAATGGTTTTAATACATTAATTACAACTGAAAATACATCTCATTTAATTGAAAGTGTCCTGCTGTACTTCTGCTGCGGTCTACACCAACATAGAGGTGTTAAGTCCCAGTTTTACTACTTACATATAACTCCCACGTCTTCCCTTAATTCTAACACTCGGCGATCTCGACGCGCTGCATTCGGCAAGCCAGGTTTCCCAAACACTAGACGACGCCCCTTCATTATAACTAGTGCCCCACGAAGCATCTCGGGATCACATTAGACCTATGCTGACGCCGAAAAATGTGTATAAACATATTTAAGAAGTTACGGAAATTAAGTTTACGGTTACGTTACGTTTATGCCAACATGAAACCACAATTCTGCACAACAAACAAATTTAGAAAAAGAAAGGGATAGGGTGGGTAGGCCAAGTACCTTACACGTTATATAAATTGTTTTGCCGAGATCTGTCTTTCATAATTGGTAGCTTAGAGAACCCTGTGTCATTGTCGTTGGTTTAATGTGTGTTCTAATGGGAAGGGTACTGGTGAGTGGCACTGGGCCTTGGTTGATGCTTAGCAACGCCAAGATTAGCAGCCTGTAACTACGGTGCCTGCTAGACGCGGGTTCAACCTAATAGTGAGAAAGTGCACAGTTCAGATATGTTAATTAGTGATGAGACATACACAGACATGGATAAATAACTATAGAGGACTACTGTAATTTATTATTCTTATTCTATATTGCATATTGTGTTTGATGGTTCCTACTCATTCTGGAAAGAGATAAACTTCGAAAACAAGGAACAGAAACAAAGCAGCGAGGGAGCAAAACAACTGGCACAAAAACAAAAGAAAAAAATAATGATGATTGTAGCTTACTGTATGTATGTTTTGGAACAAAGTTCTCAATTTCTATTTTCTTTTAAAAAAGTAACTATATTATTATACAAACTTACAGTCACTACATTTCTGCGGCATTATTTTCTGCATTCTGATTAATGGGGCAAAGATTCCCATGAGGAGAGTCCTGAATATTTTACTAAATAAATATAGTTCGCAGAATAATAATTAATTCATTGAAGTAGCTCATGATTTCCATTACAATGTACAGTACAGTACTAAAAAGTGAAATAAAATAATTTTTATAGCACATAATTTTCTTTACAGGTTTATCGTAAAACGGCGTGATAAGAAACACTGGGGTGAATAAAAACACAATTTGAAAGTTAAATTTTCGGTATAAATTCTGTTTTAAAAATTAAATATTTGTGTATGCAAGTTAAAACCATTTGCAAACAGTAGTTTTATTATAATAATATTATTTTCAAGCAAAAGATGCAAGCAAAGAATTTATTTCTAATTTTGTATCCATTCGCTCCAGTGTTTGTAATCACCCCGTTTTACGGTATACATTTCTGTTTTTCCTAAATAAAATTCTGTACATAGAGAATATCGGTATCCTGACACAATGACGAGAAGAATGAATCGTTGCATGACATGTTTTTTTTATTATTATATATGTAATTTATAATTGCTTAAAGTAGATGGCAATTACTCTTTGGGGTGATGACCACATGGGAAATCAGAATTTTTTTTATGTGAGTACAAAGATTTTTCCATTAAAAACATAATTTATCGTAAAAAATATTACCATTTTTTGAAAGCAGTATAACTAGTGTCTGCATAACTGAAGATTTGCTACCATCATCATTCACTCACTTATAAATTGTACACAATATCTAAAGGATGATGTGCACCAGCTCTTCCCAAGTTGCAATCAAAGACAAAAACATACAACTGGTAATTTCATTGCAAAAGTTACGAATCTGCTGGTGATGCATTATTTTTCTCTCGAAGCAAGCACTTAAGACAAAACAGGGAGTTAATTACTAGTGGTGTAGTCATTTTATACAAAAACAAACTAACTTATTTATACAAAATAATTCTCTACCATATACAGATGTACTGTTCAATTGGTTCGGGGTTATACAATTTTTGTATGTTGTGTGAATGAATGTACATATTTGTAAGAGTATAAGATGTGTATATTTGTATATACACACGGTATATTTAATCAACGGCAAACGCAGGGTGGGACATGAAGGGCAGCTGCATTCCTCCATTATAAATCATATAAAACAAAGGTCACTCAAAATAAATCAAAAGAGAGTTTTAGAAAAAAAATAACCTCAAAAATATTACAATTTCTCAAGGCTATATATTCAGTATTCAGATTAAACAACTGCTTAAATAGCGCCAAATAGCACCTTTGAAATAAAGTTGATCATAACTTACCCATTTCTTCTGTATCCTCCAAATCTTCTTTATCTGTAGGGTGACTGTTTCCATTCTGATAACCATTTGTTGATGTTACGTGTCCATTCACTTCATCTGGCAATTCCATCTCTATATCAGTCTCCTCGTATAAATTAAAAAACGGGGTGATCACGGTTGTACCCTGATTACTGTGGTCTTCACTGCCATTCATCGCTGAATTGGCTAGGTTATTCTCCTCCACCGAGGTCGAGCTGCGATTGCGATTGTTGTTTGTGTAGTTCTTCGTCGACTGGATTACGGATGTCTGCACGGCGGGGCTGGTCGGTCGCGGGGGGGTATTGTTGGACGGTGCGTGTGCAGGGGAGAAAATCCCCTGGCCGCGGGGGCACCGAGGGGGGCACACTTCAGAGTCCGAGCCATTTACCATCTCCACAAACTGACGGCACTTTAGGAGGAAAAGTAGGTTCTGATTGTGCTCAAGGAGGCCTGGGTACAGGTTACTCGTCATCTCGATGGCTTCACCCATCCGGCCAGCCAATACTAGTTTCAAAATCCCTGCAATATAACATTATCTCAAAGCAGGCACTGTACATCGTCAAATAAGCTAAACTATGTTAACAAAATTACTTGCAACCTATAGAAACATCATTGCTGCAAGTTAACTAAATGCATGCACGGAAAAGAGATACAGGCAGGAGATCTCTGCACTCAGCACAAAACTTAGTACTATCAACCACTAACACTTAAAAATTGTAGAACAAAGGTACAGTAATAGGATCTTCGCAGTTAAAGCAAAATACTTATTATTATACTGTATAAAATTTCATGCAAGAAGAACCTAAAAGTGGCATACAAATAGCACTTGACAAGGCTATTACACACACATCACCCTCGCACACACCAGTGAAGATAAAATTTTATGTTACGTTGAAATACTTGGGCAATTGCTAATTAACCCACTGTTGACTAAAATGCTCAAGTTAATGCACTGTCCTACACAATTTGAAATACACTCAAGTTTTATTGTTGTTCACGATGGGGTATGCTTACAAAAAGACAATGCTTACGCTCGTACTTTAATATATTTGCCAGTAAACAGATCACAGTTATACATCGCTCAAGATGTACATCGGCAATCATTGGTATCAAATGTTGCAAAATCCATTTACTGTACTTCAATTACAGTGACAAAAATTGTTTGTCGAGGCCACAATCTTCACTACCATGTGCTGTTCTTGCAACTAGACTTTGAATCTTGCATCTGAGCAAAAAGAAAACAATCAAATAAAAAATAAACTAAACCAAAGGTTTTCACTACATCATCAAGGGATCTAACATCCCTGAAATCTCCAGATTTCTCTGCACGTTATTAGCACGATGAAACAAGGAGGACTGAAATAATAGTTAGGATCATGCCCATCAAACATGACAAAGCCCTCTTGGCTTGTTTTGCCCTCTCGTTTCTCCACAGTGCCTGTGAAACGACCGCCCTGCTCTGCTATCTCGGCACAAAATTGTTAAATGGACGGATTTGGTAGCTAAAGCATGCCTAGGCAGAGTGATACAAGACCCAAATTATTGGCAACTGAACCAATATACTTTAAAACCATATAAAAAGGGTTGCAACTATAAAATTTATAAATGTCACAATGAAATACCGTATTTCATAGCACAATCATCGCCATTGCATAATCGCAGTATCTAATTTTTAAGGTGACAGAAATGATTAAAATACTTTCATCGCATAATCATTGCACCACAATGTTTTGTTTACGTTTCTGCACCAGAGATGTTAACTACGTTCAAGTACGAAGTACACTAATAGAACAAAATGGTTGCGTAACAATCGATTATAGTTAATACCAAAATATGGAAAGAAAAAATTTAAAAATATGGAATGAAGTAATAATAATAATAACAATAATAATAATCTTGCAGTTGGGCTTTCGCCTGGTGGCAAGTTTACATCCCTCACTCTTCCTCGAGCCCTCTTCTGAACAACTCAACCCTCTCAACCCTCACCAGCTCCTCCCTAGCACATTCCACTCCCTCACCGACCTCACCGTCATTGACTGCTAACCCCTACCTCTCTCCGTCCTCCTCCAAACCCTCTGGATCTTCAGACTGTTGTTCTCTCTCCATCTGTAATCACCCAACCTCCTCCATCCTCCCTCTCCATTCACCACTCTGAACAGCCTAACAAGCCTCTCCACCCTTGGCCTGTCCTTCAAAGCGCTCCAACCCATTTCCTTCACCATCACAGACGGCCTGTAGTTTCTTTCATCCTCACTCTACT
This sequence comes from Medauroidea extradentata, assembly GCA_003012365.1. Classification (NCBI taxonomy): domain Eukaryota; kingdom Metazoa; phylum Arthropoda; class Insecta; order Phasmatodea; family Phasmatidae; genus Medauroidea; species Medauroidea extradentata. The sequence continues at coordinate 13,858 of PNEQ01033876.1, read as the reverse complement.
GCCGTGCTTCACCCATCTAGCTGCTCTCCTCTTGAGCCACTTCTTTTGTTTTTTTATAGGTTGCTTTAGTTGATATAATATTGTTAAGTAAACGTCGTAAAAACAATGTTTTGGGAGAAGCCGACGGCCCTGCTTAGTGCTCTACTGCCTTTCTTGTAATAATGGAGTGGCGAAATATTTAACTGGAATAACACGCAGCAATTAACTGAACAGTGGCTGAAAGGAGTGCATTTAAGTGAGATTCGCGGCAGGAACGGACAGAGTTTTAATCCCCGTAATTTTGAACAGTGCAATAAGGGGAACTTTTGAAAGTTATAAAAGTCATGGTCGGCTTGATTATTGTATTATTCAAATTATTTTAACGTGTAAAATGTGTGTATTATTGAAAAAGTGTGTTTTAGTATGCTCTTAAACTTAAAAGGGGCGCACGCGTATAGGCCCAGGATCCAATGATTTGAGTGTTTTAGTTATTCCCATATAAAAAATATATATATTCACGTAAGTTTGGGGAAATTTTGTGAAGGAGTTTGTTTTTCGTATGAATACTGTTATGAGTCAAATAGATGATAAACAAATGAAAGAGTCGTGTTAATTAGCGAGTGGATTTGTCGATGGCCCGAGCCCACCTATTCCATGGTCTGTGAGGGGCTCCGAAAAGGGGGATTTCTGCCTCAATTACTTTATATTTACGAGCCATTTACTCCCAGTCGGTTAGAGCACGGGCAGAGGGAGTGCTGCAGAGGGGAGTACTGGTTCACCCTGAACCTTTTTCCAGTTCCCGCACCTCCCTCTCCTTGTTAAGGGTCCCATTCCGCTGCTGCTCATTCCAGCATCTGGCATACCATCGAGGTGTAGGCGTTCTCCTTCACCCCAACACTGACCTCTTTCAAGACTCTTCCAGCATTCCCAGGGCCCTCCTTCCCTTAGAAACCACTTTCATCACCCAAGGTCATCTTGCAACAACACCCCTACGTATTTGTATTCAGTGGCCTCCCCTATTTTCTGCTCTCTACATTATGTGCCTGCTCTTTACCCTCCTCTTGGTGAATCTCACTATCTTTGTCTTCTTGACATTAATCTTCATTTTATTGGTTTCTGTCCATTATAGTACCCAATCAATGTCTGTCTGAAAGTTGTTTCCCTCACCTACCTCAGAATACAGCACAGTCATCCGCGAACAATCTTACTATGCCACCCACTCCCATGTCATTCACCATTATAGCAAACAACAAAGGGTCCAGCACACTTCCCTGTGGGACCCCTGATGTTACAGTCTCTTCTTTTGACAATACTTCCCCCACTCTCACTTTCTGGCACCTTCCCTTGAGGAAGTCCCCAATCCAGTTAACCACCCACTTGTCATTTAGTAGCTAATTTACTTTCCTCATTAAGTGGCACATCATAGCGCTACTAGTTTAACAGTCTGCCATCTTGTGCGTGTCTTCTGCGCGTAGACTTTCCAATTAACGTAGCATATCTACGATATCACAAAATAAAACAAAGTTTGTAAACACTGCAATGGTAATAAATAGTAGCAGAAATACAACAAAAGTGTTCTGTCGTTATTGTAAATCACTTTCTACTTCAAAAATATTTTTAAATATCAGTCAGCAAAACAAAAAAACATTAAAATTTTTTACAATACAACTTGCAGAAGCCAAAAACCAAAACTTCAAGAGAAACAGAACTTGGAAAACTACTGTATTGATTGGTTTTCTAATAACCAAAAGTGCCTATTTACTGGTAAATTTTTACTCACAATTTTTACTACGCAAGTACCAGTAAATACCGCTGATCACAAAATGTGTTCTCTCCAAATGTGAATATTTAATTGTGCCCAAATTAGGTTGGCAAACAAAACCAACCTAACCTCCAAGGTCTAGTAAGTTAGGTCAATTTAGTAATTATTTCAGATTTCATACGTCAATATTTCCACCAAAAATATTGACTTACAGTAACATAAATACGGTCAGTGACAAAACATTTTTGGTTTAAAAAAATTTTACCACTGGAATCTTTCTCGAATAACGGTCGCACCTATGATTTTTTGGTTAAATTTGGCAAAAAATATTTGACGATTATGCGAAGAAATACGTAACTCACAAATTAAACATGAAAATGTTTACTTGGGAAGCAGACAAACAAAAAAGTTGACAAACATGCATTAATAACCAGCGTCACGGAAGAATTCCACGAATAAGATAATCTGACCACAACGTTGGCGCCAGAAATCCTACAGCACCGAGAAAATTTCAACACAATAAATTACTCACTTCACCAGAAAAATGTATTAACTACTAAAAACTGACAAAAATAAGAAAAATACAAGAAAAAATTATATGAACAAAAATAATTAGAATTCTACTGTGGTTAATTTGAAACCAAATAAGCCAGGAAATTAAACAAAAGACTACTTTAAAATTCCAGACAATGTTAAATTTAAATTTTGAAAACTGAACTTAATTTAATCATGTCCCCAATAATTACTAAGTGACTGAATCCTGTTGTATCAGACCGAACACCTGACTGGCACACAGCCCGTAGTTAAAGATTTAATGGCAAAAGAAAAAAAAAACTACATTGACATTACATAATGTAGAGAAATTTTTCAAGTATTTTACCAAATTTCTGTACAGAAAACTGAGTGTTCATGTACCACAAGTGCACTTATACATGGGGTGCTACTGCGTACAGTATAACTGACACTTTTACTTCTTAAATATCATAGATTCATTTAAGTTTAATACAGCCTTTACTCAATCTCATTGAAAACATAAGGGAAAAAGAAAAGGTGAAAAAATCTCTATGATGACGTGATGCTTATTAAATATTTTGATGTAAAATTTTCTGAGTGTACAGCAAAATCTATGAAACTAAACTACAGCTACTGTTTGTGAAGTACAGAATGCTGAGTACGTTTAGGCAAATATTAATACGGCTGCAGAGTAAGTTACTCACTTTGCCTATTCTTTATAGATGTGATGTCTTCTTCGAAAGCTTGGTCTGTCACTTGAGAAAAGGCTTCTGCTGTGGCACAGTAGCCATGATGGACCAAATATGTGGAAACCATCCTGAAACACATTATTAACTTACGTTATCTAAATACACACAATGACAAAATCAGTAAGTGGGAAAAAAAGACCACGTGACACCATAAAAAACCATGTATTGTATTTGTTTTTTAATTTAAAATAATTTGGTCACTATTTGGTCAGTCTATTAATTATTTATACAGTCAGTTTATTCTCCCTCATAGATGAGTCCTTATTTTCAAGAAAATTTTTAATGTTGATCAACTAAAGTACTGTATATTTACGCTTAATGACTTTGTTAGGATCCTAGAATGACAATGTTTATTAGAAGTGATTCTAAACGGGAACATTTATGTAAAAAATCTGTGTTGTCCAACAGCACCTATTTTTGGTCTTACTGTACCTGTGACATTTGTCCCACTTTCCTGTGTGGTTTTAGCAAGTTAAAACCCTTTTTATATTTAAGAGAATTTATTATTACAGTATTGCCCTGAAAACCAAGTAAGCTGTCCCTGCATACAACCCACACCATTACAGTTTACAATGAAACTTATAAAATAAGATAAAACCTGAACTTAAAACCTAGTTCTCACCAGCGATAACACGTGTTTTCAATAAAGTTACCGTATTTACGCGCACATAGGCCCCTATTTTTTCCAAAAGTATGACATTAAAAACGGGGGAGGCCTATGTGTGCAGGGGGCCAATGTGCACATAAATACGATATTAACAAATGATGTAGAAATGTTTTAAAATTGTTGGTAAGATGTTTTCAACAATGTTGCCAACATTTTGTGGAAAAAATTTGCTATTAACTAAAGTTATGAATTTGTGAAACATGTTAAAACAAATGTTACTAGCAATGTTATCAGCAATGTTGTTTGTGTTTGTGTATCAACATTGTTATATACTGTTCGTCATTCTTATTACTTGAGTTACTAACATTGGTGTTTTAAGCAAAATTTATAGCACATTTGTTACCAACATTGCTAAAAAGTATTGCACCATAGCTAAGAATTTGTTGGTAACATTTTTATAGCTAATATTATGTAATTAACATTATTGCTGTTATTTTCTCTGTGCAAACTGGCCTTCAGAAACATAAAAATTATTGGAATTGGTCTGTTTAAAAATGGTGTTCACTTAGTTAACATTTTGAATAACATTAATTCACATCATAAGTAAAATGAGTGGTGAACAGATACTCTTGCTATTTCTTATCTGCCTCCACAAAATTGACACTTCTACAATTTGTTGTTTAGCAACACTCACAAACTGTTTCTCTAGAGTCTAAACCCATTTTACAGAAACATTATTTTCTTTGGTCCCCTGAATACTTTACATATAATGAGCATATTTAAAAGTGACGGAAATTTTCTTTCCATTCACAAACGTAAAATTAATTCACATAATATTTGCGAGAAACCTTGATGAATGTTTATATAATGTATCTCGTCAAATTTTAAAGTCTGTATCTTAGCTGTACCACAGTTTCAGCATAGATTATTTTAGTGGTGCCTTGCTTTTTTAGCCACATCCACTGTACATGCAATGTTTCCTTAAGAAGACATGACACCCAAAGCATACCAAAGAGTATGAAAGAATGTACAAGCAGCAAAATTAGAACGCCTTGAGAGGAGAATAAAAATTATGTACATACAGTACATATATATGTCACTCTCCCATTTCTTAAACCACCCTTACATTCGGTTTCCACCCATGTTCATGGCAAAGTAATTATACGACTGTAACAAACAATTGCTATTGCTACAAAACCAGAAAAAACCTGATCTTGTAGTTGTCCCTACCAAGACACAAATAAGTAAAATACTGTAAATATAAATAAATAACTTAAATTTTAAAATTTTTCTGTGAAAATATACTACATCCAACAGCCCACTACTATTCAAGTGCAGATTGCAGATTTTACCAATTAATTATAGCACCTTTAAATATAAATTTCTAAACCTTGTTTTCCCAAGTCCAGAGAGTAGATAGAATAACAATTCATTATCACAAGAACCTCAACTTTATGACAGCAAAAACTTAATTTTTAGAAAGCATTGGTTTATGATGCTTATTCGAAACTTTTTAAATGAATTGGTATTACTGACTAGCCCACAATTTTTAATTATTTGTTTCATTGCAACCCTCTCCTTGTTTCCCTTAACTGCAGCAGATGGGCAGGAGTTGACTGTATTTTGCTAACATCAGAGCAACTTTCCAGTAAAAGAGTAAAATGCATTGATTACATACTTGTGTAACGTTGCCTGCCACTCTCCCTGATTGTCTGGAACCGGATACTGGTGGATGGTGGCTTGCGTGCGGGCACGCAGCTCCTTCATCATGTCTTCAATGTCGAACACAAACGGAGATTGGCCAAAATTGGCATCCACTATTTCTCCAGGTGTCTGCAGGCCAACTGTCGGGTAGAGGTTCGGCTGTCAAGAATAAGCATTCACCTTGCTCTGCATACAAACCTTGCACACTACTGGTAACACACTAGTCTGGAAGAGCTGTGTTAATATCACTCCCCAGGTTTGGTCACTCCGGTACTACCACTCTACATATACAGAAGGAAATTACACAGGCAAAGAGGAAGATTTTATCCCATGGTGAAAAAAACATAGCTTTCTCATTGTTCAAAACATTGAACCACAACAGAGAGAGGCATCAAGGTCTTTTGAGATACATAAAGCCAATAGAAGTAAGAGGGCTATGTGCTTAGTGCAACAAAATTGTCATTTTCAGACAATTAAAATTCAGGCGCTGTTAGGTCATGTTGTTATTCCGTAATCATTGACTTAATGCTGTCTACACATTTTTCTCATGCAGAAATAACTTTTAACTAGAGTACTCTTTGTTAAGAAATTTCCCTGCACGTTTATTGTTTATGGGCAATTGAACATCAACTGATCTGGACATTTGTTTCTATCTCTACAGTTTGGGTTGCCACAGCAGTGTAACACAAAAAGAGGACACCTACTTGTTAAAAAGCATTAAAAATGAGGACACTTAACAAAACACTCAAAGTACTATAACATAAACATTTTTTAATGTAAATGTATAAATTAGTTACTTTATTATCTTCTTGTTTAGTACAGTAAATTATAAAAATAAAAAAAAAAAAAAAAAAAAAAACATAATGTTTAGAAATAAACTCCACGTTGACTGACAACCGTACCTTCTGTAAACATATGTATAACAAACAAACAACGTAGTGATTTCTAAAGCAAAGAAGTTGCACATAAACGCTAGGCCTGTCGGCACCCTTCCTAAACATTTCAGTGACACAGAGACCATATAAAAATACATCTTGGCTGTCTGTTCTTGAAAGGGGGACATTTGGCCCATTTTTGTGAAACCCGGCCGGACAGTTTACGAGGCGTTGAAAAGAGGACATGTCCGGGTAAAAGAGGACGTCTGGTAACCCTATCAACAGTAAAACACTCCATATTTGGTCACTAACCTATAAAATTATTCTGTTACTTTAGCCATTAACAGCAAGATGAAACATTAACCTGGAAGGGAAGTACGTACTATATACTACCAAAACAATGACATAATTTCATCAGTAGCTTGAAAATGTACAGCACCGGTTCCCTAGAGACTTCATAGGAGGCTTTGCTATACTTGCTTTAACCATCTTTATTGAAAAAAAGAGTTTTCATTCCCATTTTGTAGACCTAAGAGTAGAGAGCTATACAGAGGAATGTTCTAAATATATGATTTGAGACACATTATATTAGTACTATGGGGATAAACTAAAAGCTACCGGCAGTATAAACAATTATTACAGAGTGATTCAAAAGTCCCAACTCGTGGTTAAGTAAACATATATTTACTGTGGGAAGTTCAGGTAATATTAACCATGCCGAGACAATGGATGGCATTATATATAACTCTACTGTTTCACATCCCAGGAATCCAGTTGATTGATGTGTGCTGTTCGCCCAGCAATAAATGTGTGTTTACTTAACAATGGATTGGGACTTTAAAATCCCTCTGTATAATCACAACCATTTACCTGGAAGTATATCATTGTGACAAAAATGTTGTGATAAAGCTGGACTATGATAACAAATATGAACAAAGTAAACAGCTGGTGTTTGTGAGATAGTTATCCTGAAAACCAGTTTTACAATGGAACAAAATTTTACAATGACAGCATACAAGATACTGCTCATATATATCAACAAATTTAGCCACTTAAAGATGTAATCTGAGTGATTTAACTACCACACAGCACAATGCTGAATTTACATATACACATGTTTCCTACAAACACATGCCCCCATGAATTGCACAAAACTAAACACATGACAGCCATACCAAATAGTAATTGGAAATACTAAGATAGTGTCAATGTTAGATTATAAGAAAAATGCCATGAGGTTGTTAAAGTTAACTTAAGGATGCTGCTTATCTGACAGCCTTGGCAAGAGCAAGGATAGCGATTTACATGTTAAATCATATTAGGTGTGGCTCGGTCACATTTTGTGATATCACGGTTGGAAAAAACCTGCACGGAGATGATTGAAATATAGGCACAGAAATAAATGTCAGGAAAAAATTTATGAGTACCAGTAGGTGTTTTCAAATGTTTTTTGAGAGTGAAGATAATTATTTGTTCATAGTTTTCAGGGTATTGACGAAAGAGTCTAAAAGATCCTAAAGCAATCCGTGCTTTACAAAAAATGTCAATGGTGGCATACATGTAGGTTCAAAAGGTACTAAGCCCCAACCTAATTAAAAATAGCATTTAATTACTATCCTTGCTCTTGCCAGACTCTGGGGTATGCAGTACCCTTAAACAATTGGTTAGGACATTTTACGATGAATGTGCTAAAATATAATAACTCCCAGCTGTGCCTCAGAGCAGTAATCAGAGAACCCTACAGGTCTATAGTTCAAACAGTGTGGAACTTTCCGCCCCATCCCGAATTTACATTATTTTTAATTTTATGAATGTTTACATTTTAAGCCTTAGAGGAAATATTGGGCATGGTGATTTTGGGAGTAAATGCTCTGGACACACAAGGAAGAAGTCCCAGGTCTCAAAGAAAAAGACAATACAAAGAGAGGGCAGACAAGCCCAGGAATACTTGTATACCTATTCTTTGTGTCGCTCCATAACTGGATGTTCAAATTTCCCATTGTGTTACCTTAGTACAAGTTAAGTTTACGTTAAAGGTAAGCTTTAGTAATTAAGTTAAGTCTACGCTCATTTTGTTAAGCCCTAAGCCTTCAGTCAGAAACACCATGCAAGTTGAGGATACTGTGGCCAAATGGTCAGACCATTCACCTCTCACCAAGGCGATCCAGGTTCAATTACCAGCGGGGTCTGTCCCTGGATTTTTGTGTATGCCAGATTATGCCACTGGTAGGCAGGTTTTCTTGAGGATTTCCCATTTACCACGCCCCTTTATTCTGGCGCCTCTCCATTCTCATATCATGTCACCCCTCACCAGCTCTGAAGACCTAAGACCTCTATGTTAAGAGGTGACCAAAATCTTTCACTCACTCACCATGCAAGTTTGTGGTGTTTCTGTTAAACGATCATAGTTGTAAATCTCTAAAGTAAGTGAATTTAAAGCAATGATTATTTCACTAGTTGATCCTTCATGTTTAGAAATGGAAGTTCATAGTTTTATTTTGTACTTGTTTTACTATTTTTATCAAGTGAATTTAACTACAGTATACAATTTTTTTTACCCCTTTCTTCCTGATAAATGGTACAGTATTCCTTTATTTTACTTAAATGTTTTGGGAATTAGTGTGTTAGAAACCTAACTCCTACATTCCTACCGCATGTTATATGTGGGCTGCTGATACAAAACCCTGGACAAAATTGATATCTAAATCCTCTCACTGCAATTAGTTTACTCATGTTTTGACACCCCCCCCCCCAATTCCCATCCCAATACCTTAGTTTTCTACATTGCGTTTTGCATCTTTTGATGTTTAAAACAGCCATATGCTATTCCTTTGCTGTACTTTGTACCTCACAAACAATAACTCTAGGTGGTGATGTGCTCTTCTTAAGGATGTTCACGTGGCAAAAATTCAAAATTTTATATTTTCTTCGTGTAGTGTTAGTTTTATAGACGTTACTTGGGACTAGATTTTCCACTTGTAGGAATTTTTTAGCTCTCATAGTTTTCCCGTAGCGGCATGTCAAAGTCAGAATTTGCAAGTTACAGAAACATAGGTATAACAAAAACCAAGTGACTTACTCGAATTAAATAATTTACACTGAAATTATATATAATGGGCACTATGCTAAAAGATTTAAAAACACACAATTAAGTCATTTTGTCTTTTTTAAAAATTGTCGCAGATGAGGTAAATTTTCGTCATTTTCGGATTTTTTAAAAAAAGAACAAAGGAATTCCATTCTGTGTTTTTAAATCTTTTAGCATTGTGCCCATTATATCATATTTCAGTGTAAATTATTTCAGTCGAGTAAGTCACTTGGTTTTTGTTATACCTATGTTCCTGTAACTTGTAAATTCTGACTTTGACACGCCGCTACGGGAAAACTATGAGAGCTAAAAAATTTCTACAAGTGGAAAATGTAGTCCCAAATGACGTCTATAAAATTACACTACGCCAAGCAAATATGAAATTATGAATTTTTACCACGTTAATGCCCTTAAAAAATCACAATTTATACACTACATTTTAATAGTACATATATATCAATGTAACAACAGAGACACAAATAATACAATCACTAGTACTTACTGGCAAGTCTGTAAACGCTACTCCTAAATTATGACCGTTTTTGGTGTAAAAACATGTATTCTCTATAAGGTTTACTCCACAACCAATAACATCTCCTGTTGTGAAAGTGGGGCCATATGGTTGACCAGTTCCAGAAGAGCAAAATGAATGTCCATCATCACCATGATAACCATAGGAGTGCTTGTCCCAACCTACAAAACAAGATATCCAACTCAGAAAAAACACTCAAAGCTATAAATAAAAAAAAATACACAAAAAACAAAATTAGATAACTCCATTTTTAGAGAAAGGAGGGAAGAATGTATTATGTGGCACAGTATGTTCTAGGGCAAAATGATTAAATTTTATGGATTTTAAGTGCCAGATTTCTTGAAGATTTTCAATCAAAATTTATTACAAAATTTACTTTCAACTACTGTAATAATGCAAACTCTACAACTACAAAAATTTTGAATGCTCAAAAAAATCATGAAAACATTTTAATGCAAAATTAATCGAAGATACACAGTGAAGAAATAAAATTCATACTTTTAATATAGAGAATATATATATGTGTATTTTAAACTGATTATTTTGCACAACATTTAGCAGTACATAAGAAATAATTGTTTAGTAAATTCTAGCACAGCTCTAAAAAATGTCAATTTTTAAACAAAAATTAAAACCATGCCATTTTAAATTAAATTTGTACTTGCACGATTACCTTGCATAAAAATATTGCACAGTTTAGTAATATTTTTCTTTCAATATGCAAAATACACATTTGTGAACAAATAAATTTCATCAGGTTAGGTTTTTAATTTTTTTTCTTTGGATCCACTTTGGTTTTCTGATAAAGCTTTTTTGTTAAGATGAGGTCTTCTTGTTTTCCATATAAGGCGATTCAGGCCGTGGTGCACACGTGCACCCAGTAGTTATAAAACATCAGTAGCTTCAGCTCACATCTGCAGCTTAACGATAACGTCACTGTACACATGGTCGTAGATCACTCTGAGGTTAGGCTGTTATTCACGAGTCACATGCATTATGTTTGTACCACTACGTTCGCTAGAACCAATGAGATAAATGTATGTACCACGCGAGTATTTATGACGTAATATCCAGGATTAGAAACAGCTGTGAGCGAGTGACGATAGTCTACTGTTTTTTCCCCCCTCGCCCATCTTGTGTTTTGTTGGTACACCTGGAGAAGATGATGTCACAGTAAGTTGACAGGACTGTCACGCTGCGAGTTTTTTCACCACCATTTGGGAAAGGTTACGTTAGTTTTGATTGTACCGTACGTAGAAACGTTTGTGTAGAGATCGTTAATGTCAGCAGGCCAATTTTGATATTAGCACTGAACTTCGTTGTTTCGGAGTCATTCGAGCATTCTGGTCATAGTTATTCTGTTTGTTCATGGTCAGTTGCTCTTTTGGCAGTCTGTAGGGACAGTTTGTGTAAAGTCATGTATGCTTCAAGTGCCGTGGCCGGAGAGGTGGCCTTAATAGTTTTTAAAGGAATGTAGTTTCATAGTTACGGGTACTAAAGTCGTCAAGTTAAAAACTACGCTGATTATTTGTCAAGACACAGGGCTAGCTTGAGGCCTTCTCGATGTACAAGAGTGAGGCGAAGGACGTCTCACCTGGAGCTTGCTGGACAAACCATAACATTAAGTATTCTTTTGATTTCTTATGTCAGGGTTTAGTATTAAAAGACGAATAATCATTGTTGGTATAAAATAATTAAAAATGGATGAAATGAAAGAAATAATAATTTGAAAAATTGTAATGAACCTATTGTGATTACCTTAGCTTTTATTATTATAATTTTTGCAAAAATGTTTACAGCAAATTGATAAATTATAAAACTAAATTACTGTACTTGTTCAAACTAAAACACTGATTATTTTATTTTTAAATAAACAGAAAAACTAGACCTATTCACATTTTTCTTTCTTACTTTTAAAATCGCTAATATTCCTTTTTTTTTTTTTCTGATTATTAGTAACATAAAGTTTATTTCAGACAGTTATTTGTTTAGCTTTGACCTTGGGAAGGTCTACCAAATTAATAGAGGTTGAAACCGGCCCTGTTTAAGGACTACATAAACGAAAGATTCCAGAAACTCAATTTTCTAGTTTTATAATGCCTCTCACATTTGAAAGAGGCTATATAGGCTGTACGAACCTCCTCACCAATTTTATGTTCTGTAGTTATGCGTTTAGCTACGACCTTTAATTCGTAATTGATTAGGTTAGATTTACTTCCGTGGGGAAGTAATGGGTGTTTAAATGTAACTTGTCGCAGGTCACTCTGTGGATGCCCCAAATTCGTTTTTTTAATAGTGTGTGTTGTGTCTGTTCATGGACACCACAAGTAAACATACTAGCTGAATCGAAAGTCAGAAGCAACTGGCGCGGGCCAGCACTAGTCAAGGTTTACCAGCTGACTGTGTGACGTCAGCAGTACCAACATACAAATAGGTCAAGGCCATAACACCTCTTCCGTCTTAAAAGGAAGACAACATATAACACAAATAAAATATTAAAACTGTACTCAGATCAAGTCTTAAAATAGGTTTTGTGTCATGGAGTTGCACTCATAAGTATCGTTGAGGAGGCCGGGATATTCGCCCAGATCTTGTAGTAGTAGTCACCATAGTCTGACGGGCTGTACACCAGTCATTCTGCTGCATGATACTCCTCTATTTATGGTATTCTGGGAAAAACCTGAAAACCCGTTGAACGGTGACGATGGCGGAGAAGCAGTCCCAGAAGGTTCTGAATTGCCTCCGCAATTCAAAGATGTGGCCTCATCATGGACACCAACTGTAGACGTTAATAACTGTTGTCTAGCTATGACTGGACATCCCTCCACCACCATCAAAGGATGTTCCTGCTGACCTGAGTTTGACTGCTTTTCAACTACACTACTTGAAATCTGTTGATCACTCGTAAACGAGCTCTTGGTTAATGAATCTTGCAGCTGTTGCGGCAGTTCCAGGATATTGTTCTTTTCCAAAGAAGGCTGCAAATTGTCGTAAGAAAGAGGCTCAGGAATATATTCACAGAGATCGTTAACGAATCTGTGACGTAAATCATCTGCTGAAATATTCCTGAACAGAGCACCATCATCCATCTTTACGTGATATGCTCTTGCACCCGAGTGTTCATGTATTACTCCAGGTAACCAAACAGATTTTACTGTGCTATGTTTCAACATCCAAACCAGTTCACCCTTATAGAATTTAGGAGAAATTGACTATGTACTTCTACTGCAATCGAATGCAGGGTGCAACTGATTAAGATGAGTTCGGAACTCTCTTCCCATAGCTTCAGCAGGAGTTCGACCAGTAGACTGCAATGGTCGTGTTCGCATTGCCCATAAGGTTCGTGCAACCCGAACATGAATGTGTCAGTATCGTCAAACTTTAGCATTAATTGTTTGACCGTTTGTACAGTCCTCTCGGCTAAACCATTGGAAGATGGGTGCCATGGTGGTGTATATAAGTGACGTATTCCATTTTCTTAAAGGAACTCATTAAATTCTTCTGACGTAAATTGTCGTCCATTATCAGTGACTATGACTACTGGTTTGCCATAATTTGCCAAAATGTACCGCATATGCGTAACAAGTGTTGACGCTGTTAAGTTCGTCATTACTTTCACAATTGGCCATTTAGAACAGGCATCAATTACTATCAATAAATAATGTCCAAGAAAAGGTCCGGCATAATCAAGATGTACTCTTTCCCATGCAGTCTCTGCTCGCGGCCATGGACATACAATAGAACGTGGAGATGCTTTTGCCACTGACTGACAGGCTTGACACAATTTCACCTTATTAATAATGTCGGTATCAATGTTTGGCCACCAAACAATACTTCTAGCTAAGGCTTCGCTATAATTCTCACCTTGATGTGTTGCATGAATTAAGTCCAAAACACTATCTTGTAATGAAGGAGGAATCACCACTCGCTCATGCCAGAGGATACAACCTGAATGCAGTGATAATGCTAACCGTTTAGTATAATAAGCCAACAATTCATTTTGTACCTTTTCTGGCCAACCATTCTGGATAAAACTCTTAACTTGCCTC
>PNEQ01033875.1:0-28959 GCA_003012365.1 Medauroidea extradentata | reverse complement strand
GAAGGGACAGACAACACTAAGGTGTTGTGTGTCGGCACGACTGAGCTGACGAGGTATGGCGTCTCGAGGATGGCAACACGACGGCAGTGGTCGGTGTCGAGGCTGTGTGACGCCAGCGAGCTGCAGGAAGGATGAACAACACTTGTGGTGTTGTGTTGGAGTGCTGCAGAGGTGGTGAGCTGTGGAGAACAACACTGACAGTGTTGTGTCGAGGAGTGCAGTAACTGGCTACTTGAGGAGACTGTCTGCCTGGTGATTCAAGAGAAGAAGTGCTTCGGGAGTTCGCCATTGGTCCTGCTCGGAGGAGGTGCTAAGCTTGTGCAGAGAGGCTGCTGTGGACATCTTGGTGATGTCAGGAAGACGTCTTGGGGACGTCGGGGTCTACTGCGAGGCTACAGGCACGTACCTTCGGAGCAGTACTGGGTGAGACAAGAAGGCTTCTGCTGCGGGTCGACAGGTGAAGAAGGAGGTACGCGACGGGTGTCGAACCGAAGACCTCAAGAGTGAAGACAGCGATGCACTCTGGGTGCCGCACTGTACATGGTGAGCCATCCTCCCTTAGGACAGTTAAGGTTGTACATTGTCATTATTAGAGTAACTGTTGATGGGATATCTGACTGAACATTAATTGTGATATGTAGTCTTTAATTGATTAATTGTAATCATTCTAGTGCTTTAAATTTCTAAGTTAATTAACGTTCTGTGGAACAGTACTAATTGTGTGCGTAATTAATTGTGTTGTGAGGGTTATATTTGATTACTGTTTTGTGTATTTCATAGCTTTGTGAGCTATTAAATCCAGTACTTGATTTAACTCTTTTATTTATAATTATAAGACCTCTATCCCAAAAGAACTCATGGGAATTGCCCAACGTATAAAGTTTGTGCTCCTCCAAACTTGTAACAATATTTGGTCGAAACTGTATGTAAAATGGTTGAACCCGATTGTAAGCCGAGTCGTGATTTTTGATGGTCCAAAACGGTAAAAAAATGGTTGGCTTACAATTGAGTAAATACGGTAATGTTCGCCTTTTTGTTTGAAAACTGGTCCTACCATTGTAAAAAGTAAGTCCTGTTACAAGTGTCACATGGAAAATGGCTTCGGTCACTGCTCTGTTTTTTGGAAGTACATCGCTAACTACACCAATATCTGCAATTTTTTATTTCACCGACTTTACCTAAGAACACATCAGTGGTTGAAAAAATTTGTGCATTGGTTTATTTTTTAGACAAGCAGGGACTAGATTTTTGTGAGTTTCAATATATAATGGTATGTTATGAGCTATGTAAACAGGTCTACGAAAAAAAACGTAAAAACATGCATAATTGTAATTACGGCTGAAATGGTAACAAAAAATCGACATTGAACAATCTATTTCACTTCGAGAGCCATTTGCAATGAAACGGGAAAACTAGCTAACGTGGAAACTGGCAAGCTATGTATTGCTTACTTCTAAAACTATTGTCGACGTAACGTGTACAGAAATAAAACTGCATATTTACTGGAATGTTTTGGCGTTGGCGTAGGTTTATAATTCAGAATAAGCAAGTCCCACAGACAAATTTTGTATGAATTTTGTGTATTGTATACAAGGTATCTTAGATGTATATTACAGTTTGTATTGTCGTGCGTGGGATGCATTGCCATCTTTGATAGTCATGCTAGATTGTGGTCGCGCGATGAGCATACATAAACACAGAAACGTGTTGCAAAGTGAAGTATGAAACCAGATTTTGAATAATTATTACATTCATATTTGTGTGATGAGTACCTTTAAGTTTAAGTTCTGAAATTAATTAATTAATTAAATGAAGCAAATTCGTTAATATAATGTGTAAAAAACATTAACAAAATAACGAAATTTTTGTTAGTTATGTTAAAAGTTGGCAACATTGATTTCTCCAGTTCAATATGCTGCAACTGAAAGACTATAAACTGTGAAAACAAAATTTTGCCACACTAGATCTAGACTCTTTTATTTGTAAAAGTGATGTTTCTCGTGCAGAATTTATATGGTGTTCGAATGTTGTTGCTAATCAATTTCCAATGAATTCTTGTACTAATGTCGGCAACCTATTTAAGGTAATGTTTCCAGATACGTAGTACAATTGCATCACAGCTATAGTTGGGCAGAACCAAGTGCTAATATGTGATTAACCATGGATTAGCAGTTCACTATTTAGAAATTCTGTCTGCTCATCTTACTAGTTGTGAAGATTTTGTCCTTTGTTTTGATATAGCTCTAAATAATACATTACAGAAGGGACAAATGGACATACAGGTTAAATATTTTGATGTAAATAGGCAAAAAGTGTCTACCCAGTATTGGAATAGTCGTTTCTTAGGGTCTGCAAAAGCTCAAGATCTGTTGGAACATTTTAATGAAGGCCTAAAACCTCTACCCAGGAAGAATTTACTATAAGGGTCCATGGATGGGCCAAGTGTAAATTTAAGCTTTCTTAGAAAACTGGAATGTGACATGTTAGCAGAAAATCCTGAAGATAAAAAACTTTTGAACGTTGGTGTTTGTGGATTGCACGTTGTCAATGGAGCAATAAAAACAGGTTTAAATAGTGTTGGTTGGGATCATCACTCTTTTTTACGAGATATTTATTTTCTATTCATAAGATTCTCCAGCTCATCGGGACAGTTTTACCAATATTACTGGCAGTGAAGGAATTTTCCCCTAAAATACTGCACTGTAAGATGGGTTGAAGATGTCAGTTGTTTAGAGAGAGCTTTATTTGTTGTTGATAACATAAAGAAGTTTGTTCAGTCTTCTATGTTGCCTCATACCAAACCTGCTGAGTCGGTTTTAAAGGACCCTGATGACAAATTTCTTAAGTGTAAACTTTCTTTTTTTAAGATATTGGCAGCTGGATGTGAACCATTCTTACGAAAATTTCCGTCTGCAAGACCCTTCATTCCATACTTATACAGTGATCTATATGACCTTACAAGAATTCTAATGAGTCATGTTGTTAAATCTGAAATATTGGAAGCTGCTGACTGTGGTAGTAAACTGGTTGCACTTGATCTAAATTGCAGTGAAAATCTACTTAAGTTGAAATAAATCAACCTTGGATTCAGTACAGTGAAGCACTTGAAGAAGGTAAAGGCAAATGAGAAAGACATTCTCACTTTCAGATTGGAGTGCCGGAAAATTGTAATAACTGTCAAAAATTGCAAGAGAAAAGCCCATTGAAGTTTAAATTGGTACTAGGATTAACTTCACAAATAATTGCCCATAAACCACAACTTTGTTAGATAAGATTTAATATTGTCTTGCAAGCACTGTTTGAAGCAAACAGAATTTCGGAGTCTGTTGCTTAGGAAACGAAGAGCCAGTATGATTTACTTCGCCAAGATGCGAAGGATACACTCGAGTGTGAATTAGCATATTTCTTTCTGGTGAGCAAGAAACAAAATCAGACTTAGTGATTTCTTTGAAAGTTTACTGTTCTCCGTTCCCTCTAAGTTGAATTCTGAAGTAAACAAATAAAGTAATATCTTTGCACTTTGCTAGCTTCTAATTGGCTCAATTTGTGCGTCGCGCCAACGTACTATTTCCAACCGACAAAAGTGTGTACAGTCTGCATCATAGGAAACAACAACGCTGTATATATCAAAACAATATTGCGTGAAAATTTCGTACGTGTTATCAACATAGCGAAACCAAAATTACATGAAAACTTGATAAAAATATTGACATGTGTAGTTACTGTATATTTCAAAATTTAGTAGTAATTGTCAAGTCATGACTGTAACGATTGTATTCAAATATTCCGGTATTAATGTAACGAAAATTTGGTACTACAGGCAGAAAAAAAGTTGTCAACAAGATGTGTAATTACACTTACTGTAAAGTCCTGGATTATTTTGTACTTCATTTTGGAAAAATTACATTTTATAAATCACCAAACAATCTGTTGATAATTCACGACACATATTTTTTTTTTTTTATATATACATAAAAGATTGCTATGAGAGATTTTTATTCTTGCCTTACAAACATCACCACAGTTTGTTCAGTAATGAAGACATATCCACGTTTCGAAAACCATGCAAGACATTTTCACTGTTCACGTCCAGCATCACATAACCTAATCTGCAAGCGACGTAAATATAAACCGACGCGAGGACGGTACAAAATAGAACAAGGAACTTTGGTTCGGACCACGTGGCCGTGGATCGGACGAACTGGAACGGAAAATGGACGAACGAAAGAAAACATTTGTAGTAACCACAACATTGACGCATTAACGTCCAAAAATACTTTGATAAAATAAAACATTATATCTGATTTTAATATTTCTGATTTATTTTTACTGTGGTAATTATTACTGAACTAAACTTTTGGTATCTTTAGAGTATCGTACGTCTCTTAAATACTGGCAAGTGTACCAAGAAACTTGTACGTTTAGCAGTGCGTCAGTCGTTAAATAATTCGTGAATCAACTGTACGGACGTGTCGTCCACTAACCATAATTAAAGTAATAAGCATATAGCGTCGTAGATTGTGTTTGCAACATCTGTGTATTTTAGATATTTGTTAATAAAACTCTCTCATTAAGTGATGGAGTGGTAAATTGTATGTACACGACAGATAACAAAGATCTATTTCTTATGCAAGATCACAGTGATCGGCGGTTGGCAGCCAATGAACATATTTGTTTATGATAATTTGCTTTGTTTATCCTAAAACTCAACTAAGAGTGGATGGAGAATAGGCAGAAATCATATATATGATGAACTATGACAATAGTCAATCTGTACTTCATCCTTTCACGTGGAAACGCATCTGTTGAAAGTGGATTTTCTGTCAAAAAGTCCATCCTTGTAGAAAACTTACTTAAAGAGTGTCTTGTAGCACAAAGACTTGTGTCAGATGCCATTCGTTACTGTGGAGGAGTAGAACACATTCCCATTCAACAATAAATTATTCGATCTGTGAAACATTCACACAAAAGATATGTTCAGCATTTGGAAGATAAAAAAATGGTTCTTGTTGAAAAAGAAAAGACACAAAGAGAGAAACGAAAAATTTCTGAAGCTATGAAAAAACTTGAAGATGAGAAGAAGAAAGTAAGACTTGAAGATAAGGTTGCTGAAGAAGAAATTGTTAAGATGTCTTGACAAGTGTTTGAGTGCTAAGGGAAAAAGGGAAGGCCTTGCTTTTTGTGGTGAGTTTATTTTCTTGATGTTTTAAGTGCTCGAAGTTATGCCTTTATTATTTTAATTTTATGGTTTTTTCAGCCGCAGTTCCTTTTTATTGATTTAAACAATTTTGCAATGTGTGTACACATTTACTAAATAACCTGATTATTCAAAGTAAAGTGTAAGAAAGCCGGAGAATACTGCATTATACTTTTGTGACGATTGGGTCTTTTGAGTTGTAATTCCACGAGAAGGATAAAATTTTATTTTTATTACATTTATATTACAACTTTGTAAAATATCTGCTTTTTATATTTCTTGACAACCAACTATTGGTCAGGAAAGTTGTTACATTAGGTTCAAGGAATAAAAATGAAGAATATCAGTGGCAACCCTATACTGTAGTGGTACAATCCCCTTTCTTTAGGAACAGCAAAAGCTGCAGAACGTCTCTCTTATCTCAATTTAGCTGATCGTGGGTTCGTAGTACAAATGAAAGAGGATGCAAGCTGTTATAGTTGATGATTGTGAATTTTATTACCAAATTATTTTTATAAATGCCGTGGCTTACAGCGAAAAATCCTCGCGTGGCAGTTGAACAATAAATACTACAGGCACTGTTATTGTAACGGTAGTGTCTAGGCATGAATCAAGAAGATACCAAAGCTAAAATTATCAGGCCCAACACTGTCGGTAAAAGAGCTCCCGATTGCTGTTGCAGACTTGCCAACTTTTACGATTTATTCGTAAAATGTACGGAAATGGTAGGGCTTTTACGATTTTACGGAAACCTATAAAATTCTACACATTTTTAGACGTTCCGTGATTAGATTCAAATTTTTTTAAAGCCAGAAGTAGCGAAAATCTGTTTCGCTCAGTTCTACCAACATAAACTGCAGTTCTAATCAGATTTCATTCGAATGACGTGTACTAACGGCCGTAAAATAAGTTTTTAGTGGGAATTCAACAGTTGATTACAATGAGTAAGTCGAACGAACCAATGAGAAAATTACAGTTAAAAGCCTATCAGTGGATTTCTTCAATAGGCAGTTTCAAAATGGCGGAGTTGGCGTGGGATTTCTTTGGAGTTCTCTAGATGCAGTCACTAGATTCTTTGCACTTGGAAGCTTTCGTTTTGACGATGAAACCCTATTCTGCAGCTCTTTTAAGGACGTTGGACCTGTAAAAATTCAAAATTTTATATTTGTGCCAAACACTGTTCAACTTTTACACATAAGATAACATGTCGTTTCCCCGAATAAAAAAAATTAAGGCCCATAGTTTTAGCATAATCACCTATCAAAGCCACAAAATGGCAGTTGCTGTGTAGCCAAAATAAAAAAAAGTAATTAACTTGCAGAAACAAGATAATTCATATCGATACTTAATTATGTGAACTACTTCGACACTTGCGTAAACACAAAGCGATATACAGTATTTTTGTATTTTTAAAAAATTTATGAAAATGAGTAAATTTTTGCATAACTGTGACTTTCAGCTACTACTGAAATATTCAGAACTAACTTTTGTCAAACATGTCATGAAATGCATTGATACACTGACTTTCAGTTCCTGTAATTTTGAATTCATTAGTTAATTACTTTTTTGATTTTGGTTGCACCGTAATGGCCATTTCGTGACTTGGATGAGTGATTTTGCAAAAAACTATTGGGCCTAATTTTTTTTTATTTGGGGAAATGACATGTTGTCTGATGTGCAAAGGTTGAACGGTGTTTGGCACAAGTATAAAAAAATTAAATTCTTCGGGTCCAACGTCCTTAATATGAATCACGCATATGCATACTGTTACTACGTGTCAAAAGTCTGAAGTTAGAAATGTGTGGCGTGTTTTGAGAAGACGCTTAACCCATTCATACAAACAACATAATACGTATTTGAAGCAAAATACGTCTGTGAAGTGTATGTGGAAGAATTTCGCTCTGAGTGAAATTCGTGTTTATTATTATTTGTGGAGTTTGCGAGTTGTAAATGTATGTATCCCCTAGTAAAATTGTAAAACATGGTATTACCAACAGTAACTCACCTTATTTAAAACAAACGTTAAATCCAGTATTTTGCAGCGAGACTGATTTTCCTTTAGCACCATTACCAGTGCGTAATATTTATGTTTTTGTGAGGCCTGGCTTATTTCATAACGTAATTGTAGGTTTTGTGTGTCAATTAAGTTACGAAGTTTTCAGAGCTAGGAATAAAAAGTAGGGCTATGACTGTATTTTATTAAACGTAACAAACCCCTGCGATAATTTTTCGACTGGAAATGCAGCAGCAAAATTTGTTATGTATAGTCACATTTTTATGTCACTGTAACGTCTATCATAGTCTGATATTTATCTTTATAGTAAATGCAATACAGTTTTTTATCTGTTCAAATAATTGCATAGGCATTAAATGCAATTATAAGATGCACAAGTTTCACAGAATGAGAAAAAAAATTTGTACAATATGATTTTACAGATTGTTTTAAATGGGTCTGTTTATATGTATACTTATTTAGAAAGGTTTCAACAAATTCATGGAACTATAAACTTTTTAAAGTTTAGTAAATTTGCATAAATTTGGTTAAAACGTGAGAGTAATGACTTTTGACAAAAAATTGCTGCGTGCAATTTACGTTAAAGTTTAACATTTAGTAGGTGTTTTACTAATTCTCATTCTGAAAAGTTGGCAAGTCTGCTGTTATACCTCAAAATTGAGAGAAACATCTACTAGTGCACATACAAATGAATAATGGCGGCCACGTGGCATTCGTCAAGAACATGGGGGCCGCTAGCTCCCGGAATCAACGCCTTTCAATTCAGTGCACCAAATATAACTCATGGTCGCGTTGCCAATAATTAGTGCCCACACACTACAGCCGATGTTATTGTCATCCAACATCTCGCAGAGACAACGCCGTAGGAGCGCATTTTCATCTTCATAAGTCCTCTTGCGACACAGCACGAGAAGTGCACATGTAGTCACTCGCAGATCTGACACAACAATGGCCGAGAGCGTGGGTATGCTAACCTAGCGGGCCAGTACGTGTCACCAACCCCCCTCCAAGATCTTCGGGAACTCTTTAATTTAACAATAATTTATGTGCGCCTACGGGACACGGGAAAATTACACAGCTGCTGGACGCCACCAATTACAGGTCCCTACCATTGCATAAAACTGGCAGATTGCTTCACCTTGCAACTGTTATATTAAACAAATTGGCATGCCATGCAGAGTGATATTAATTCCCAGAGGCCAGCCATCTTTCCCCTGAAGCACGCCAGCATCTTCAACCATGACTACCCCCCTCGCCGCCCCCGATCCGTCGCGCCTCCAACCTAAACACCAGCCAAAACCTACTGACATCGAAAATCATGAATAACACCTTAACCCGCAGAGTTAGGACAAAAACTCACTTGATGAAAAATGCTGGATTTCAACTGATGATTAAAATGAGACTTCAAGCATATTTCTGGGAAAAAATTGACGTCTTATTTTAATAACTGGCCTCGTGGTTAGTAATAATGGATATCACCTCACATGTCAAGAAACCTCTTAACTTGTTACCACAAATATTACTAAAGGCCGGTGTACACGGGTAGAGTAATTAGGCCTAGTAGCTGGGGCATGTAAGAAAATTGGGCTACTATGCTCATGTAGACGGTGTAGGATAGTACTTGAGATACAGTGAACCCTCGATAACTCGGACCTCAATGTCCCGGACTTCGGATAACTCGGACAGAATTTTTAAAAATTTTTTTAATAATTATTAATTAATTATTTTTTGGTTAAAAGACATAAAAAATTGTTTCTGCTGGATTTAAATTCATCACATATTTTAGAACAGTATTAAACTTTATAACGAAGTCGTCCATCGCTACTTAGCCTTTAATAATCCCACAGTAAATATCTGGCAAGTTCAGTGTAGTAAAATGTTGCTAGCGAGACGCGCGACGCGTGAGTAAAGATGCAACGCAGCAGGCCGACCTCACACTTCTTTATCTTTCCTCCCTCTTCGCCCAGCAAGCTAGGCACGCACGTGTGTCGTAAATAAACATTTCAATGTGGTGCTTGTGATATGACGGTAACTACGGGTTTTAATGACATATGAACGGAAAATTATTTTGTTCTGGTATGTACAATGAATTCAGGGTTGCAAAACAAATTGTCCCGGACATTAAAAACATAAATTAAAAATCATTGCTTTGCATTGCGATGTAGAAAAATTGGTGAGAAGATTTTACACCCCTTTAACAACAATGTTTTCAAGAGCCGATGTGGGTGGTGAAAGAACAACACAACATCCATGCCCAAGCCGGACACGATGAGTCACGCTCGCTTGTTGATAATGCTCTGTTGATAACGTAACGGCGTCTGGAGAGTTGTAACGTTTTAAGCGTGAATCGGATTTGTTTATAAACTACTTCACAGGAAAGAATAGCGTACATGTAATGGACCGTAAAATGTAAACGTTGTATGCGGGATAATTTTAAACGATTTTCATTGAATTTCGCTCGTGAATACAAGATTTTGTAGTCTTAATTTTTCCATTTTACTATACACTGACAAAATCTTTTTCTTTATTTTAGAAGAAATGATCACGTGAACGAGTAAATATAGAAAAAAAAATGTACATTTGTTATATTCTACACCAAAAAAAATTTAAAAGGTAATTTTTTGATAACCCCTTATAAGGGCCGCACCTCATTTTTAAGCCTAAAATTTGGTCAAAAATATGCGGCGATTATGCGAGTAAATACGGTAACTCTGTAGAACATGATTAAAATTTTATTGCTTTATAATATGACAATTTGTGTAAGAATGCAGCTGTAAATTATGTGTTCTATGATGCAATTTACATACATGAAATTAAATTTTTAAATTAGTAGTGTTAAAATATGTTCACATAATGTACCGTGACCCAGAAGGATTGTTAATTACAGTACCGTTTTTATTCATGTATACGAGGAAAATTATTTTTATACCTTTGTAACTTTGAAGGAGGGTAGAGTAACTATCAGTCTAACAGCTGGCTGCTGCCCCTACGATGTGACATACGGACGTAAGGTATTTTTCAATGTAAACATCTTGTGTGTAATGCGTGTGGTCACGTGCGGCGTTTGTATTGCACGAGACTGTACCGGTTGACCTTGACTACTTCCGCTCGCAACCTCCCTAGCTTATCTCCAACGATCATTTCTTATCTCTCTCACACGTGCACGCATATTGGCTGTCGCCAGCCAAACGTAAACTTTTTTGTTACAGAAGGGTGCCTTGGTGCCAGCTTCTAGCACAGTGATAAAAAAAAAGGATCAGCCAGAAGTAGCAGCATAAAAAATAAATAAAGATCTGACGGCCTCCACGTTACGTTAATTTTCCCACTGCATGGTGGCCCTCCCGTAACTTGATAAGATAGTTATGTACAAAACAGTATTTATTGCAGCCTCTTTTGCTTGTAGAAATAATAGCGTAATAATTTCTTCGCATTTCTTGTGATTGATGACTGATTACCCCACCTCTCCGAACACCCCTCGATAACACGGACAAATCGTAACTCGGACAGCTTCTCCCCCCTTTTAGTCCGAGTTATCGAGGGTTCACTGTATAGTACTAAAGCTAGTAGGTGGGAGAGTAGAGGAGATAGCACATGTGGATAGCTACTCGCCCACTTGCCTTCCCCCACCACTGCATTTTTCACTTGGCAGCACACTCGCCCAGTTACTATACCAGTGTGGACGTGTGCAGTCTGGGAGAGTATAGTTGACAAGCTAGTTATTGCTGTGTTGAGACAAGATGCGGTGGTCTGAAGCTGAAACTGTTAAGTTCGTGGAAATGTACCGCGAAAGTGAATGCTTGTGGAATATTACGAGTAGTAAATACAGAAATAGGGATATGAAAGGGGCAGCATATGACATTATTATCAAGGGAATGGGAAAAGAAGGTTTCGGGGTTGCTGAAGTAAAACAAAAAATCAAGAACCTTCGGTGTACATTCAACCAAGAGGTATTGAAAATCAAGAGATCCAAGAAGTCTGGCAGCGGTTCCGCAGATGTCTACCAGCCTAGCATCAAATGGTTTGCTGTAATGGATGCATTTATGTCCAACATCAAAGGAAACAGCCACACTGAAAGTAATATGGTAAGTGGAAAACGTTTCTGTTTGGTGCTCGCAATTTTGAATTGTTTGTTTGGTTTAAATAACAGGTTAGAATCGTCCTAGACTAGAAAAAATAAGGCTGTTTAATAATCACAGCCAAATAAAACGTAATATATAATAAACGTTAGTCTGTTTTTCGAAAGTCATTTTTCTGTAGCTCACCATTTGCCATAAAGATATGTCTGCCTGTGTTCAGTCGTATTTCACTTCTGTTTACATTTCTATCTGGATTGAAATATTTGTATACACACTGTTTCAGTCCTTGTTCACTTTAGGTTCGCTTTATGTTGGCTCCACCCCATGTTCAGTTGTATCCGGCAATTCAGTATAAACGCTCTAATAGATTGCAATAACAGTAATAATATGTAAAGGAGCAAATATATGTATTTTGTCTAGTCAAGTTGTGCAATTCACATGACGGTTTGCATGCTGCTGTCAGTTGCGACAACTGATATACATAGCCATTCATTGTTCACACTTGTAACATAGTATTTTCAATAATGAGGACATCGGTAATTATGTGTGAAGTTATTTGACAAACGTAAAACAAACATAATATTAAAATAAACATATAATATATTCCATACATAACACATCAAATCTATGCAAACAAACACTATTGTAACTGTTTCGAGCACACAGGAAAAGAATACTACTGGCATGAGCAATAATTAAAATACACTTGTTGACTGCCAAGGAACAGCACCCACACCATTGACGTAATCTTTCAGACGATCGCGCATTTTCTTAGCTAACTCTGTTGTTCGTCTTCCACCATATAGCTCCAGGTTGCGAAGTTCTCCTATCTCCGCCTGCCACTGCCCCGGTATAATGTCCCCACTGTCCAAGTGTTCGTCATCGAGGACGCCTCGTGGCAAATATGTTGCTGATGATGTCATCCGCTTCCAGTTGTGAAGACCATATGCAGCGCGAACGAGTTTGTTTACCGTTAGCAAACTGCACGACAGTTTCCTATCAAATACACGAAATCTGCTTATTAATATGCCAAACGCGTTTTCGACAATCCGTCTGTCACGGCTTATGCTATAATTAAATACCTTTCCTTCTTTTGTCAAAGGCATTCGATAAGATGTGTATGGCTTCATTAGGTAGGGTTTCAGGGGAAATGCATCATCCCCCACTAAAAAGCTGCCATCAGGGATTAGTCCGTTTTCTAAGGCGAACCACAGCGGACATGACTGAAAAGTTCCACCATAGGATTGGGACCCCTTACTGCCGGCGTCAATAAATTGAAAGCAGTAGTTGTGATCGACGACAGCCATCAACACTACACTATTTGCACCCTTGTAATTATAATATTCACTTCCACAATTGCTAGGAGCAGTGATCAAAAAATGTTTGCCGTCTGTAGCACCGTAACAACCAGGTAAATGCCACTGCTTCTTAAAAACCCTCGGAAATAGTATTCCATTCTTGCTGTGTGCTTGGAACCTGCAACGAAATATATCACACTGCAGTAATAGGTTTTACACCACATTTATACTATTTACACTTTTTAAGTAGTCTCACACATGTCCTTTATTTACAGGATACACAGCCGACTGAAGAGGTACTGGATGCAGACGAAGGAGGAGAGACGAGCCAGAGCACTACATCAACTACCAACCAAGCGCTTTCATCCACAAAACCAAAGGGAGCCAAACGACGAGCTTATGAACTCACCACAGCTGTGAAATAAATTCCATGACATTTCTGTCCAACTAAATAAGCCAGAGCCTGAATGGAGCGAACATGACGCATTTGGCGTCTATGTTGCGCCTTCGTTAAAACGTTTGCCCATTGATGTGGCACTACTTGCACACAGTGATATACAGGGTATTTTAACGCGGTACAGACTACACCATTTGCCCCATCACAGTCTCCTACAAGTTGCAGCATTGTATCCGACAGTTCTCTTCCTCCTCCTCTTAGTGTACCTACTACAGTGGCGATGGTTGAACCACAGAATTCGTTGAGCTATACAATGAACACTGGCAATTCGCTCTCATCATCTGACACAATTACCCAGGCTTGCTCTTCTACGTTTCAGAAACTTGGAATGCAAACGTCATTGACAGCTTGCAACACAGTCCTGCTTTCGGATGTAATAACACAGGCTTTGCAAAATTCACAAGATTTCAATTAGTTTGTTTGTGGAACATTTTGGATATGGTGTAATATGACAAGGCATACCGGTAATATGTGTTTTCTATGTAAGTTAATACATATTTTACCATTTTCGATACACACTTTATTTTTTTTATGTAAAACTGTAGTACAAACCCTTGCAAATACAATCAACCAAAACATTTTATTTTACATTTTTATATTATTTTATTGTATTTTGTTTTAGTATTTTCCACTTACCTTAATGTAATCACTGAGCATATCTGTTATGGCTTGACAAACTACTGGAATTAACTTAGCTATCGCTGCCTTGGATATTCTGAAGAAATATTGAAGCGACGTGTAGCTATTCCCTGTTGCTAGGTAGTGCAATGTTACCTCGAGCTTTATCCTATACTCTATCCATTCTAAGGTTGCAGCTAATTCATTCAAGTTAATGACATTAACATTTTTGCACAGCATAAATTCCGTTTGAAATATGGAAAAATACAACATAACTGTGTTACAACACAATTACAATGTGAGGGAATCACGATATAATTAAATTGCTTTGATTTATTTAATTATCAATTGACAATTCTGCTGCAACCTTAGAGTGGACAGAGTATAGTTGTTATTGCTTCCCTCATGACTGTGTCTTGTCCTTGAACTTTGGGCGTTATTAACTCCAGTAACGTTTCAAAGTTTTCTGGTGTCATTCGTAAGCACTTTGCATACTCCTTCTCATCCTCAACAGCTAGTTCCCTCAATATCAGTCCAGATGCTCCACTTGTGTTCCTCCTATGTTAGGAATCCCGCACCTATATCATTTTCTCCCTTCTCCGGTCTTGTAAACATTCCTGTACCTCTTGTAACAATGCTTGTGCACACTTTTTCAAACATTTTTTGAGAGGCTGACGACGACTACGATTGTGCATTGTTTCTGGTAGCCACTTCTGACCTCAACTATCCCACTTATACACTCCATGTGTAGACGGATACTCTACCAAGTGTAGGATAGTAGAGTGGTCAGGAAAGTACTTGCGCTAGTTACTAGGCCTAGTTACTCTACCAGTGAAAACTGCCCTTAAGGTTGGTTTGCCATCATGTGCTCATAGTTTGTTTCACACTAAGGAACAGCAAAAGATGAGTGATTGTACAAATTTAAATTAGACTGCCACGCTTGGAGTTACAACAAATAAAACAGTAATTAATTGTTATTATTAAATTTCATTGTTACATTCTTCTTTCTTCTGGGGAGGGCTTTCCATAGATCCACAGGTCTATAGTCCTCCTTGTGCTTCAATGTTGTAAAATTAGAAACACATGACAAATTTAATGAAAATAAAAACCTCCTCATGGTTTTACATGCTAACTTCAGGTTGCAGTGATTCAGGGCAGCAATAGCTTTGTTGTTAAGCCAGGCAATGGTAGTCGATGATGGGACTAATTCTCACTGAGGTGGTTTCCTTATACACACATACACTGGCTGGCTAAAAATACTAGGCCTCAATATTTCAGGGGAGCTCCGTCATATTAACTGGCATGTTGCCTGGTCACCTTAAGTCTCCACAGTTTTAAATAGGGAATTTAATCGTAAAAGGAGTAGTAAAAATAAATAAACACACTGCGCCATGAAGACAAAATAATGAACAATCAAAAAGATAGGTCTGGAAGGGCCAGTTACTCCACAATACAGACCGTAGGGCATCTTATAAGGTATAGTGTTGACAGTTTTAAACTGCATCATTGGTGCCAGGGGACTGATAAGACAGCTGAGGAGCTTGTGTACACAAGCTAGTCATTGCGCACTGCCAGGTCGTCGTAGGCAGGCTCAAGTCACCCAGTCTTATTTCCTTTTGCTGTGGACAACAATTATGTTTATTAACGTCAGTATCGATTATTTAGCACCAACAGTGGCTAAAAGTGTTTTTTTTATATTAAGTGAATAATAATGCAAACATTATGTATTACAACTGTAAAAGATGTAGTAACATAAAATTCAAGTAGAGTTTTATTAATTTGTCCACAATATGCCAGCACAAAATTACTGAAATTTTTAACTTGACGTCTAAATTTTTAACTACCACTTTCAGTTTTTCACGCACATGTACATTTTTTTTTTTTTGGAATATTGCACAAATTTCGTGTCAGGACATAATTTTAAATATTTGGAATTGCAATTTACGAGGAGACATGACAATAATTTATTCCCTCTGGAAACCATTCAAAAAGAAAATGGGACTGTTTTCATCTGAAGTTTTGTGCTTGTTGTCAAGTTTGTCACTTGAACCCACCACATCTCGTATACAACTGCATAGTGACACAGACAGTAATGAAAATAATGTGTTAAAGTAATTAATTTTATTTTTTAATTGTTTACTAACGGGACACAACATGTGTACATATCTAAGCTTCCATATTATAGTTGTAATTTAATATTATTCATTTTATGACTCAAAATGAAAATGTTTTTGCTCTATGAAAACACCTTGACTTGTAATACTTATTGTTGAGGTATGTTAAGTAAATTGCCTTAGTATTTGTTAAATATTTGTAGATGAATGTTACAACCAAGGTTTTTGTACTGCATTGCATTTAATTTGAAATGTTGAAAAATAAAAGGTTAGTATGTTACCTCACTGTCACAATGTGACTGGACTGATTGGATTTATTTTATTAACAATTTTTATTTCTGTTGCCACCTTAGGTGCACATAATGAGCAATTAACCTTTATGCAGTTTTCAGTATATTGAAAAATACATTATTAATTTGAGTAAGGGTAAATTGTTTTATTTTATGTCCATGTCTGTAAATTATTTCTTATAAATTTTACCATCAAGGTACAGTGAACCCTCGATAACTCGGACTAAAAGGGGGGAGAAGCTGTCCGAGTTACGATTTGTCCGTGTTATCGAGGGGTGTCTGGGGAGGAGGGGCAATCAGTCAATAATTACAAGAAACGTGAGGAAATCAGTACGCTATCATTTCTACCAGCAAAAGAAACAGCAATATATACTGCTTTGTACGTATCAATTTACAGGAGGGGGTAGTGGGGAAATTATCACTGTAATGGGAGAACTATAAAAGAAAGAATGTCAAACAACCTGGGCCGACAGATTCTTTTTTATTTATTTTTAATGCTACTTTTGGCTGATCTTTTTTATCTGTGCTAGAATCTGGCACCAAGGCACCCTTCTACCACATAAAAGTTCTCACACCCTTCTCTCGTCTGGCTGACGACAGTCTTATGTGCGTGTGTGTGTGAGATAAGCTAGGGTGGTAGAGCGCGAGCGGAAGTAGTCAAGGTCAACCGGTACAATCTCAACAGCAATAAAAACACCGCACGTGACAACACGCAACTCACGAGATGTTTACGTGAAAAATTACTCTACATCAGCATGTCACAGTGTCTGCAGCCAGCTGCTAGTTTCCTACGAGAAATTGTTTTTTTTTTTTTTCCAGGGCTTCTTTGTTAGAATACGAGGCCAGGAGCAACGTAAATCTCAGTCTACCTTTCCTCCTGTCCTCTTTCCCCCCCTCCCTTGAAGTCACGGCCGTGGTTGAAGTGATAATGTGCGCTTGTAGGCCTCCCTCCATACTATCTTACTTTTGCTGCGTCGTCATAGATCAGTGACGTCTTTACACACACTTTACACTTAAAATAAATTTCGCAGATACCATCAACATTAAAGGGTACTCAATAAATGCCCATTCATTTTAACCATTTAACTTTTTTAAAAGCGAGGCCCTCTAGAATGTGCGACCTGGGGCAAAAGCCTCTTTCTGTCCCCTCCCCTTTTTTTATAATTTATTGAGCCATGTTTTATTTTTTCGATATCACGCTGGCCTCTAGCGTAGTGGGTTAGGCGCCAGTTTACAGTGCGAAAGGCCCTGGGTTCGAATCCTTGCTCGGGCATGGATGTTGCGTTGTTCTTTCACCTCACTTCACCCTCATCGGCTTGTAAGACGTCGTTAAAGGGCCGTAAAACACTCTCACCACCTAGCCTACATTGCAATGCAAACCAGTGGCTTTTAATTTTTTTTTATTAATGTCCGGAACAAATCGTTTTGCAATCTTGAATTTATCGCACATACCAGAACAAAATAAATTTACATTCAGGTGCTATTGTGACCTGTAGTTACCGTCAAATTCATCAGCATCATACTGTAGTGTTTATTTACGACGCACGTGCGTGTGTGGCTCGCGCGGTGAAGAGGGAGGAAAGATAAAGAAGGGAGGTCTGCCTGCTGAGTTGCATCTCCACTCGCGTGCCTCGCTAGCAACATTTAACCACACGGAACTTGCCACATATTTTACGGTGGGATTATTAAAGGCTACGTAGCGATGAGCAACTGCTTTTAAAGCTTAATACTGTTTTTTAATAAAACATGATGGATTTAAATGAGGCAGACACAAACTTCTGGAGAAGTCGGGGAATTCTCTAAAAAAACCTGAAATTTCAAAATTTGGTACGTTTGTGCATTTCAAGTGACAAGCTCAATTGTGGCTTGGTAACCTGTACATGCAACAGCGTTTAAATATTGTGCAATGCATCTAAGGTCCATGAATATTAAACTCAGAAAAGTTTCGTTTATATAATATTAAATTTTCATATTTATTCAGGTTAAAGAGATTTAAGAATAGGATGTTGTCGAAACTCTAGTTATCAGAACATATTTAGCGGGCCATTTGCAGCAGGTTATCGAGTAAAAATTTAAAAAAATGTCATAGGTTACAATTTTTCACAAATACTTTTTCGAACAAGCGGGTGAGTGATTGGTTTCGTCAGCTTTGCAGCTGAGCTCGAGTGCTGCTCTTCAAGTGGGATAAGGTTTGTCCGTAAAGGCTACAGCTGTAGTTCTCCTTACTTTGTTTACTGTGCAGGCAGATTTGGCAACAGCGTACAGTTATCTGCTTGCGCACCGTCACATCATTCGTCCGAGCCAGCCACCCCTCCCTCCCTTCCCCCCTGCCGCCTGCAGCCCTATCTAGGCGACGATTTCAACAAACATTGCGCTCAGAGCTGCCCGTTAATGCTCTGTACTGCGAATAGAGATGAAATGGCCCTCTGCACGCTGGCTGCAGTTGCTCGTATTGCTCCCCTGTCTAGCAAGCATAATACAAAAACCTTATCAGCCCACATGCCACACGCAGCTACAGGACTGTTGTGTTTTCGTCGTAGGCAGTTTTTACGCCGCAGCGCTTTCATAGCCACATGACTAGTAATCAATAATACAGCGGAAGTTGTCGAGGTCAAGCCGAGCTCAGTTCTGCAGCTAGAGAAAAAGAATGAGGTAACGCTGGATTTTTTTTCTTTTACGGACTGAGTGCAATGCTGGTTTTTTTTTTTCTTTTTCGTGCTGTAATGAGGGCGGAAAAAAACTGTGTCGTCTCTTCAACCCTCATCCCCCTGGGCTATCACAAGACACGAAAACGTGGGAGAGGTAAAACAAACACATGGCTCTGCTTTGTGGCACGTGACCATCAGACAGTCGGCAGTTCATGCGTGCACGCAACCACAATCTGGCTTGTTCGTGAATGATTATTGGCTGGCATGGACAGCCAGGAGGGATTGTATCTATTGTTAGCTGCGTGTTTCTTACTGCACAGCACTCACAAAGGAATATTGCAACACAAACAATTTTCCATAAATTTTCAATTTTTTACTCTAATTTTTCACGGTTTCTCAAAAAAGATTGTAAATTACCATTGCCTATGTCACGTCTCATATTGAACTGCATAGCTGAAATGACACGTGGAGGAGTGTGAGAGGGAAGTTCTGGCTGGTGGGAGCGAGGATAAGTGAGGGGGAGGAGTAGGAGATAAGGCAGCGTTAGTCATCACGTCTCACATATGTCGGTGTTGCGCGTTCGGCCTATGCACCCCGTGTGCGCTTTAACTATATTCCAGCCAAAGTTTCTAGCATTTTTAAATAGTTATTTTTTTTGTTTTACAGCTGCATATATTTATTATAACTGCATTGTTATTCTTTAATGAACGCATAATTATTTTTAATTAACATTTTACTGCAACCCATTTCACTTTACATACCTTTGATAAATTTTTGAAACTTTAATTTTTGTACGGTTCCTGGAAATTATGTCGTTAGATCGCCAAAGTCGTTAGATCCGATGTCGTTAGATCGGGGGTGTACTGTATACATACATAATGTTTCAGCACATATTTTAAATGTTAATTAATTTCAAAATTCATTATTAAAAAAAAAAATAATATGGTGACTTTTGAAAGGAGTTTTGCCTATTAGTAAGGTTACTGTTGTTATATTTGAAATATAAATGACTTCCCATGTTTGAAATATACATATACAGTAGTATGCCATTAATTCTCAAGCTGCTTGTAATTTATTAAAATAACTCTCAATCGTGACACGATTAATGTACCGGTGAAAGTGTTTGTATTTTGTGTTGTAGGTAAATAATGCAATTAATTCGATTTTAATGCGTACAATATGTAGTTAATCCTAGTTCAAGTCAGTTTTTTTTTTACATTTAAACCAGGTAACATGAATTGAGAATTTTTTTACAGGCTCTCAAAAGTAGTTTAAGTACATAACATGTCCGATTGCTTTCTAAAACTTAGAGCCAATTATTATGAGTTCGCAAACCCTAATACCACCAATAAAAATGGTTCAGTGTCGAAGGATTGCATTCTGGAATTTTGTCCCCTCAGATTGGTCATATTGCACACTGTGCTGCAATGTCACATCACTTCTCACATGTTGATGGTGCGTGAGCAGCCTGAGACACCAGGCGCACACTTGATGTGCGTCCACAGGAGGTCTTTAAAATAACCTTAAATTTTAACGATACATGCCAGAGGATTTACTGTAACTTAATTTTATTTAAAAATTTTATTTGCCTTTTGATATATAAATACAATATTTATTTTATCACTATGTATGACAAACAAAAATAAACCCGGTAACATTTAACAACCTACCAGGATAAGCAAACACGTTGCATTATGTAACCTAAATACTCGCCATTTTCCAGTTCGCTTCGATACTCTCGAAATTCTCTTCCCAGTGGAAGATTGACTTTGTCAATTCAAATACAATAGATATATAGAATCGAAGACATGTCTTACTATGGAACATGTTAAAAATTGCAAAATTTTCATGAGTTCGCATAACTTACATTTATTAATTTTGCAATTTCAAACGGTGGAGGGGTATTTTCTTGGTGACTACCGTTACATAAGGTCGTCACAATGATGGTAACTATAGTTCTAGACACACCTTCGCCAAACTCGGACAACCTTACAATGTTGCCAAGCTTATCACGTTCAAAACAAACATCGTCAAGCCTAAATAAGGTACAAATAAATATAAAACAAACTAAAAATTGTATTTACTTACCTTCGTTAACTTAATAGACTTTTTATGAGGCAATTTCGTTGTTAAAAAAATTCAAAGCCACCTTTGAGCACTTCAAAAAAGTGAAAAAAGTGATAATTTTCAGAAATAGTGATTAAAAGTGACTTTGGTCAAAAATAGTGACTAGAAGTGAAATAAGTGACCGACTTTGAGGCCTGCTGTCTACTGATTTTTCAAGGACCGCAGTAAATTGCATTTGATACACAAAATATTTATTGAAAATTTAAGGTTTCATTTACAATGTTTCTAATTTTTTCTCCTCTCGTTAGTGCCGATGAAGTTCACCAATGATAAATAAACAAGAAGTTAGCTTTGACTTGAGAAACATTGTAGGAGTCATTCCACTCTGCATGCCTCTCTCGCACCAGACACATTTTTTATGCTCTCGTAAGTACGGCATTTCGTACGGGACACTTTTTCTTTTCAAAGTCACGCAATACAAACAGAAAGGAAAATAAAAAATATATTAAAACTATTCTAAGTTCCCACAGCTTTTCCGCCACCTGTATCACATGTCAACATGTCCCGCACAACCATCTCTCACCACGCTCGAGCAACAAGTAAATATGATCGACCCTGCGATGCTTGTTCTCTCCCTGCAGCGCCTCTGGCGGCCACCCCACACACCAGGACTAAAACGTAACGGAAAACTAAAACTTTATTAAATGTAAAGACAAATTACAATTTTTATACTTCTAAACAACCTGTAAAATGTAAATATTGCTTTAAAAATCATAATTAGATTTTAATTTACAACATAATTTTTTATAAATTTAA
Source organism: Medauroidea extradentata (assembly GCA_003012365.1). Lineage (NCBI taxonomy): Eukaryota > Metazoa > Arthropoda > Insecta > Phasmatodea > Phasmatidae > Medauroidea > Medauroidea extradentata. The sequence continues at coordinate 7,364 of PNEQ01033875.1, read as the reverse complement.
ACTGCACGTCTTTCCATTGGCTCACGCCGGCCCGTGTAAAGATATCACCATCTCTCTCGCACACTCAACGAGTGGCGGCGCACGTGCACTTAACGGTAAAAAAATCTAAATATAGCATATCCAGGAACTGGGTAGGCACACCTGTGCCATCAAACTACACTTGCCAACAATACGCCCAGCCTGAAGTTGAAGTACAATGATGAATCAAATATTTAAACTGCAGCAAATGATAATATTAATTTTAAATTAAATACAAAGTAGCCTCAGCCTAAGCAAACCAAATTAAAATATAAAATTGAACAATACTGATACTGATAAAGATAAAATGCCAAACAAAACCTTACCAATCTCCTGTCAACAATACCTGAAAATAATTCAATGGATAATGCAAATTCAGTAAATTAAAAATAAGGAAAGAAACAAATAAAAACAAACAGGAAATAATAAAGGCCTAAGTGGTGGGTGGTCTGCCTCACAGCGTACTGGTTTAAATTGGAAAGCCTTGTGTCGCTTGCAAGTGAGATGACACAGTGAAGGCGTGTGTGTATGTGCGCTACGCTACTTAATGCTAGACTTTGCTCATCAGCTCTTCTAGGTTATGTCTTTGTTACATTTTAGGTTTGTTGCATTCGTATGTGTTGTCGAAATCTGCCTGTAAAGTGTAAATATTTGGAGCTAAACATGAGTAAGGCAGGCAACTTGGTGCTCCTCACGGTTATGTTGTGTTTCATTGCAGTCGCTGAAGTCTCGTGGCTATGTGTCGGAGCAGTTTGCCTGGAGACACTTCTACTGGTACCTGACGAATGAAGGCATCAACTACCTCCGCAACTACCTTCATTTGCCTGCTGAGGTAACGTCTCTTACATAAGTATTACAAGAGAAACTTATTTGTCACTGCTGCTAGAATAGATAGTTCAGTAGAGCTGGTGGTTTAATAGCCACTTGTTAGTTTGTTGTGTGTGTTTAAACAAAGACGTCTGTAATTGTTCTGCACATAAGTGTAGTCATAGAGGAAGAAATGAAAGAAAACTAGAAAATGTGAACAGTATTTATAAAGTACAACCCCAATTTTATGAACACATATCCGACAATTACAGATGTTTGACATGTTCTTGTTCTGTAAATACAGGATTGTGTTAAGATCATTTTTGTCATTAGATAAAACAACAAATTTTGGTCCCCAAGGAACTACTTCAAAATTGTGTATTTTGCTAAAAGATTTTTGTGTTCAGTTGTAACCAGCTTAAATCAAATATGTACATTTTCTTAATGGCAGTTTAATTTTAAATGCAGTCACAAACCTAGGTACAGGGTGGCGAGCGACCGGGAAAACCGGGAAAAGTCAGGGAATTTAAGATTTCTGGAGAAGTCAGGAAAAAGTCAGGGAATTCTCTAAAAAACCTGGAATTTCAAAATTTAGCAAACGAACATTTCCGGAGGTGGTATGAACACAACGTACCATTTTCTTGGTATGTATACCAATTTTCAAGTTCCATAATATCTTTTCGTACCGATATTGTAGTTGTGTGGAACAGTGGATTTGACACGATGTACCAGGTTTTTGTCTAAAGTACGATCTGTTTGGCATTTTGTACCATAATTTTCAGAGGTTTCTGCCAGTGTAGCCAGACCAATGGTTCCTTGACAATGTGTTGTGATGTTTTCAAGTTTCCACAGTGGTAAAAAATTACTCTCTCGTGGTGTTTCTTGCGTGCTGTTTGCAAAATGCCGTAAATTTTAATGCATTTTTAGTTAATAAAGTGGGTTTTAAACAGTTCTGGTGTTTTTTCCCCAAGAGTTCGTAGTTGAAATTCATAGTTCGCTTTTGTTCTTTTAACTTGCAGTATGCTGATACGTTCAATATTTGTTCAGTTGTTTATTGTTTACTAGCGTTGCGCGAATATTTTTTTCTATCGTTCGTGCGAATATTTATATCTTCTGAACATATCTCAAGTCCTTTTATTTACATTTAAATTGACACATTGTCGGGTAGAGTTTGGGAACAAGGGTAAGCCACCTTCTTTTTTTGTCGTGGAATTAGTCTGCTTGGACAGCTGAAGGGGAAGAAAGAAAAATAAAAACAAAAAAAAATCCTTGTGTGGGAGGCCGTGTGTGAAAACTAGCGTGTCTAGCCTTAGCATTGCTTTTCTACAAACTATGTAGATTTGGTAGTGCTCATCTAGGTCCAACACTTTTTCTGTTGACACATTGCCGGAATAAAATCACAAACTTGTGACCTTCCACTTGTGTTACTACTTATTGGCTTGGAACTTAACTTTGTGCCGCCACTAAACACAGTTCACGACTAGCGTGCAAAAATAATGATTACATCACTTATTTTTGCTGGCAAACACGCCAGCTTTACCTGCCGAATGGACACGTGAACTATTGCATTCACCTGTCCAAGCTGATTTTTACATGTCTCGGGCAAGCGCACAAATTTTTCGACCTGTGCCACAGTGTGAAAGGGCACACAGAATTATCATGAGAGTATGCATGCAAAAAAAAATGCTACACTCGTCAAACTGATTACTATGTAATATAACAGACAGAAGTACAAGTACTTACGATTAATACTCGTAAATAGGTTCACATTTCCGAAGGGACGATACACATTTTTGTGCGGAAGCGCGGTCAAGACGTTTCGCCAGTATTACACTGGCTTCCTCGGGCAGCAAGACATGGCACAGTGCAATCCAGTAGCAGTGAGCGCTCTGTTACCTGTAAGCCTAGCGACCGGAAGGCAAACTAAGCACAGTGGGAATTTCAAACATAGGCCAGTAATGTAGGTCTGGGTGTGATGGCTTGCAGTGAATAGGGGGGAAGAAAAGTGAGTTATCTGATATTGAGGCCTGGAGGTTGTCTTTATTTTGTGATATATTGGTGGGCCAGTTCCCAGCATCTGAGCTCTGAACTATTGCAAGAAGATGGCAAGGATTTCACAATTCTGGTGCTGTAGCAGGAATCAAAGTCTTTGTTGTGGGAAACTGCATGAGCTGCAACTGGCTTTTCTTGTGGGCAAATGTTGCGTCCAGCTAGGGCTCGCTTTGTGTCAGCTCTGTGGCCATTCATTCTCTGTCTTAGAGTGTTGGTGGTTAAGCCTATGTACTCTGCATCACAGTGTTTACATTAGAGCTACCTTGGATGGGATATGTGTGGTTTGTCAGTCTGCTGGAAGTGGGTAGATGGCTGATAAATGGTGCAGGAACCACAGCGAGAACTGTTGCATGGGTAGGAACCTCTGGGGTTAACTGTTTTGCTGGAGGTTGCAGTTGGTGGGAGTTTCGGACGGACTAGTTTTTTGCGGAGGTTGGGTGGTCATTTGAAAACCAATCTGGGGGACCTCGAAAACAAATCTGTGGTGAGGCAGCCAGGAATTTGTGTCCAGAGTTTAGTATGTTCTTGAGTTTATTTAAACCGTCATGGTAAGGAACAACCAGGGGGATGTCAGAATTGGTGGTTTGGTTTGTGTGTCTGTATTAGTGATGGCACGTTAGATCTGTTTGTGAACAATTGGTTTGGGGTAACCTCTGTTTATGAAAGCTCTGGCTATCTGGTCACATTGTTTGTTTATGTCATTCTCAGTGGAGCATATGCATTTTTCCCTTGTGGCAAGGCTGTAAGGTAGTGACTTATTCGTATTGTAAGGGTGGTAGCTTTCGAAGTGCAGATACTGTAGGTTGTAGGTAGGTTTGGTGTGGACAGAGGTGTAGATGGTACCATTGTGGAGTGTTAGTTCGACATCCAGGAATATGGCATGTGTTTTTGAGTATGACCATGTAAACTTGAGTGGACTTGTTGAGTTGAGGCTGTTCGGAAAGTCAGTAAGGCAGTTTTCTGTGGAGGTCCAGATCATGAAAATATCATCTGTGAATCTCATCCATCAATGAGGCTGGATTGGTTGGTTAGCGAGGAAGTTTTCTTCAAGCTTTCCCATGAAAAGATTGGCATAGGAAGGGGCCATGCGGGTGCCCATTGCTGTGCCCTTGATCTGCAGAAAGTGGTTGTTCAGAAATGTGAAATTGTTGTTGGTGAATGCGAGTCTGGCCAGTTCGACAAGTGGTAGGTTTGCTGTTCGAAGGTCTTCTGTTCAGGTAGTGTTTGATAGCTGACAGTCCAGAAGCATGGGGGATGTTGGTGTATAAAGCAGTGGCATCTATGGTTACCATGTAGGCTTCTTGAGGGACTGTGCCGAGTTTGGAGAGGCGTTCTAGAAAGTGGTCAGTGTCTTTGATGTGAGATGGTATCTGCTGTACCCAGGACTGGGGAGGTGTGTGTCTACAAGGGCCGATATTCTCTCAATAGGGCTGCCAATGCCCGACACAATGGGGCGTCCTGGATGTGGTCTTTGGGGTTTGTGAATTTTAGGCAGAAGGTACAGTACAGGTTTGGAGGGATTTTCTGGGGTGAGCAGTTTGATGGAGTCATCAGAGAGACCTTGGAGAGGGTCCTGTGATGAGAGAAACTGTTTGGTCTGGTTGGAGAACTTGTTCGTGGGGTCTTCTAGGAGGGGTTTGTAGGAAGTTCTGTCTAATAATTGGTCTTCTGCTTCCAGAATGTAGTCACATTTGTTCATTATCACTGTTGTGGTCCCTTTGTCAGCGGGCAGTATGACTATTTTCTTATTGTTTTGGAGATCTTTGATGGCTTTTCTTTCGGAAGGGTTTATGTTGCTGTTGTCAGGGAGTGAGCTGGTGAAGTCAGGGTCTGAGATGTTTATGAGGATGAATGAGATAAACTGCTCGAGAATGTGTGGGTGGTAGTGGGGGAGGATCCCAGTTGGATGGGGTAAGAACCTGTACAGGGCCGGATCTATGGTGCTTTTGTTGTGTGCGGGTGTGCGAATGTTGTCAAAGAAATATGTGAGCCGGATGTTGCATATGAAACTCAGGATGTATTTTACTGTACCGAAGTGGCCAAATTTAGTGGGTGGGGCAAACAAGAGGGTTTTCTCAAGAATACGGTTTTCAGCAGCAGTGAGGTTGTGAGTGGACAGGTTCGGAACATGAGATCTTTGTCCAGTAGCAGGCTGTTCTCCTGTTGATGGTTTTTTAGGTGGGTTTGGAGGTGTCGGCAGTGTTGGTGTGGTATGGGCTGGTGTAGGCATTTTGAGGAATGAGGCAAGGCATGGTTTTTGTCCCATTAGTTGTGGTGATGGTGGTGGCTTGCAGTGTAGAGTGGTGGGCAGAGGCCCAGTTTTTTCGACTCTGTGCATAGTTTGCTGAGTTAGACCAGTTTGAGGTGCTGTATACTCTGTCCATTCCAAGATTGCAGCTTGTGTCACTCCACCTGTTTGCACGCTTGAACAGCATTGGCTGTGCAACAAACCGTCGCACCACCTCCGCGTATCGACTGGCGACAAGTGGAGAAACGGAACTGCGCCTCGCTGTGGAGGAAATGGAATCACAACGGGTGTTGGCGTCGTCGTGTAAGTCGTAGTTTTTCCATCCCATGCACGTGTAGTATTTCATGCGCACAGAATGATATTATATTACAGATGATTAAAAAAATGCAACTGAGTGATTGAATCACCTATCCTGAACTAAAACATAGCAATTTAGCGTAGGACCTATTTCTTGCCGCAACGACATTGTTAACTAACCAGCCAACCAATGATCGAGAGCCCACCTGTGACAGTGTTTATTTCTGCTGCAATCTTGGACTGGATACAGTATAAATGATGTGCTTTTTGAGGTATGGTGTTCAATACTATTTTGTTTATAGATGTGCTTTTTGAGGTATGGTGTTCAATACTATTTTGTTTATAGATGTGCTTTTTGAGGTATGGTGTTCAATATTTGGTTTGTTTGGGGAAGAAGTGGTGAATTAAGTGAGCATAAGCAATTTGTTAGACCTGCTAACCTTTCCGATTTTTCTGGAAGTCTTCCGAATATTTAACTGCCCTTTACGATTTTCCGAAAGTCTGTGAACTCTTCAGATTTTCAGAAAAATCTGAATTTTTTTGATAAATCAATTTTACATTCATATCTTTCGATGTATCAATGTGTAGCGCCTTGGACTTGTGACGATCGATTGTGTTTCGATTACACAGTTGTACAGGGAGTGGCGTCGTTGCTTTTTCAACAGTCGGTGGAGAAAGTTTGTGGTGTAGTATTGTTGTTAACAGACTTTTTTTTTTTTTTTTTTTTTTTTTTTTTTTTTTTTTTTTTTTTTTTTTTTTTTTTTTTTTTTTTTTTTTTTTTTTTTTTTTTTTTTTTTTTTTTAGTATGAAAGCAGTACTGATTTGTTTTATGATATACCAAATTATTACGTATTAAAACGGGCGAAGTAGTTGGCATAATATGGCATGTTTCCGTCACCTCATTTACACCTTATTTCAGGTTATGAATTGCAAACCGTCTATGTTAAGTTTTCAAAAATGAGTAGGCCTACCGGTACGAAGAAACAATATTATTACCAGACATTCCGTGATACCTACAGTACAGAGCTTCAGTGTATTGTGAAGTCTGACGTAGGGGAAAGGTTTGGCTTTTGTAAGGTATGCAGATGCGACATTAACATCGCGTGGTGGCAAAAGTGACATCAGCGTACATATCAAAAATGTGAAGCATGTGTCTCATGTAAAATGCCAAGACGATACAAAAACTTTCAAGATTTTTTTTGTTAAACTAGGGAGTGCAGATCTAGACGTCACGCGAGCAGAGTGTTTATTTACTTTGTTTTTGATAGAACACACCGTTCCTGTAGCAGCCGCAGATAATGCAGGTGCGCTTGTGAAAAAAATGTTTCCAGGCTCGGAAATCGCAAAGAAATATGGATGTGCGTGAATCAAACTTTCTGCAATTATGAAAGAAATGGCTTCGGATGCAAAGTCTGGAGTAGTGCAGTGCTTGAAGAATGCACTGACGGTAGCAATGATACCAGTTTTAGCCAAAATTCGAGGTGGTGATGACATTTTAAAGTACTATAGAATTTGTAGAATAACGCTGTCAATACGTTCCATTCCTCACAGCAATTGCGGAATGCAAGAGAAATTTCAGCTTGGTGAAAAAGAACAGAACTCTGTTTAGAGCCTCCATGTCCAGTGACACTTTACGAGTCACTTTCCATTTTAAAGACAATAAAATCTAATTTGTGCGGGTACCCGTCGTTTCGCCTAAAAATGTTTTGCCTAATCGTAGGCAAAACGACTTTAGGCACTATGACTGTAGGGGAGACGATTTTTAGGCAAGCTAAGCGAGAAGGGTAGCACTTTGAAGAGAGCATTTTTAGGCAATACGATTTTAGGCAAAAAATATTCTTGGCCAACGATTTTGTCGAAAGTTTAGCAAAGGGATGGAATATAAATTAAACATATTTTAGGCTAAACAACTTTAGGCTATAATACTTTAGGCAAAACGAAT
>PNEQ01033874.1:0-15872 GCA_003012365.1 Medauroidea extradentata | reverse complement strand
AGAATCAGAGATGTTAGAACTGGTATACTATAGAAACACGTGCTTTAGAACAGTCGTATAATAGAAACACACATCTAAGAACTGTCATACTTTAGAAACACATAATATAGAACTGGCATTGCTTAGAACATTCTGTCTTCTGTGTTTCTGTGGTATGTGTTTCTACCGTGTGTGTTTCTAACATCAGACAGCACCCCCACCGGCACAATCTTTAAGGCCACGGTAGACATCAGTTTACATGAGTACATTTTATGTTTTGTATTAGTGCCAGATATTTTTGTTAGGCATACATTTTTAATTAATTTTGCTCTCATGAAATTATTGTTTAGTCGAAGTGTTGCATGTCAAGGTTTTAAGTGCGACACTAAAACCACGTGACCTACCTATACAGAACAATTCACTCTGAACAACGATGTTGCAGGCTACGAGGTCTCCTGTGTAAAACCGCAAAGTAAAATATTTTTGTATTTTTAAAAATTTCTTGGATTTCACATTTTAGGATTTCTTAAATACAGTCTTTTATATAGGAGAACCTGTAGCGTACAACATGGTTATTAAGGGAGATTGATCCCTATCAGATCGGTTTTACGGAGGGAATAGACACATTATTTTACTTTTTTTCACGCTGACAAGTCATAGTTTATTGTTTCATTCACTTTTTGGAATCCATATGGCATTGTTTCTGTTAATGCTGCGGCATCTGTAGTCGCTCCCGTAAATAAATCAATTTTTTTTCAGCTGTTTCCAGTTGCAAAATAATGAATATTTTGTGGTTCCAGAAATTATAGAAAATCGATGAAGTTTGTATCTATGCCTTGTCGTGACAAAAATTTTGATTCATCGACTGGAACAGAAGTTATCGAGAAGGAACAGGTAAATCCAAGGTGGTAGTGACCAATACCCCTTAAGTGAGAATTAATACGTTTTGGCTTCAATGTCGTACTTAAAACCGCCACATGCAACATTTTGACTCTGACAAGCGATTATGCAAAAAACTATGATAGGTAAGCAAAATTTGATAAGAGCAATATTTAATCACTATTTGTGTTCAAGAAAAAATGGGGAGATATCTGATACAAATATAAAAATAAAAACATAATCATGAAAATTGCGGCTTGTCTCGCCTGTATGGCTTAATTTGTTTGCCTTCACCGGATAAAAAAAAACACTTTTAAGAATTCTCGTAACAATTATTTTTCTTGATGACGTGTGATATTTTGGACACGATTTTGTGTCTTCCTCGTCAGTTAGAGTGAGTGAGTGAGTGAGTGAGTGAGTGAGAGATTCTGGTCAGCGCTTAACATCGAGGTATTCAGCGCTGGTGGGGGGTGACATGAGGTGAGTATGGAGTGGCGCCAGAATGAAAGGGCAATGGGAACGGGAGATTCCCGAGAAAACCCGCCGACCAACGGCATCGTCGGACAGTGATTCTCACGTGCGAAAATCAGGAGACCGACCCCGCCGGGAATCGAACCCGGATCGCCTTGGTGGGAGGCGAATGGTCTGACCCCATTTATTTATTTAATAAATATGTTAGGCTCCGTGACGAGGTCTCGACATCGCCAACGAGCCGAACGTCCCCACTTTTACAACTTTATTGTTAGACGCTTCCCCAGTTGTGACAAGACAGTTTTGTTGATTCTGACAATTGAAATGACTCGAACGGACAAACACAAATTTTACACCCAGCCAGACCTGGGAATGGAACTCAGGAACTCAGAACCCCTCGTATCTAAGTCGGTCGCTCAACCAACTGAGTTACAGGGGGTCGGCGCCGTTCTACCACCGCGACCATTTCTTCGTCAGGCGGCTATATCGAAGTGAGAGTATAGTAGTTGTGATGATTTTGCGATAGGGTTGTGTTACGAACGGAAGTGCTTTGCTGGCTACACGTCATTGCTAGATAATATAGCTGGGTCGTTGAAAATGCACGGTTGCATGAAGGCAATGTCATATATTTATTTTATTTATTTTTATTTATAATTCTGTTGACCCCTTACATGAGTAAAACTCAGGGGTATAGAATTAGTCAAGTTACAATTTTTACATAACAGTGTGAAAATAAACTCTTACAATTACATATTTCAATGACTTAAAAACCAAATTCAAACATAATCATTTTATATCACAATAATGCCAGGTAGTTAACATTATTTAAAAAACAAATACTAATTAAAACACAACAGATTCAAGTGAATTAAAAAATTCATTAATTTCTCCACAGTCAAAAAAACACTGGCCGTCAACTAAAAAATGCAATAATTTCATAAATTTTTAAATATTTTTTTCATCAGTAATATTTTTTGGAAGCTTATTATATAGCATAAGTCCTGCATAGTAGTATCCCTTCTCAGCATGTTGTACTATTGTCAATTTATAAGCATTTCTTGTATTATGTGTGTGTTGATCTTCATTTCTACTATACCACTGAATATTTTGTTTGTTAGTTTAAATATATTTATAATATATTCAGCAGAACAAGTCAGTATGTAGTACTGCAGTTGTTTCCCGCGCCAATTAGCGAGAGTGAGGTAGGAGAGAAGGGGTGTACAACCCTCTCACATTATACTTCTCAAGGAAGCTGATGATCCCCATACTCCAGCCTGAGACACGTCGGGTCAGGGTCGCCAACCTGCGAGATTACTTCTGCGCCTCTGGCTGCAAGGCGTCGGTACTGTGTTTCTTACGACCTTCGTAGGACAAATAACTGTAAATTAACTGTCTTGAATTTGGAGGTATTTCCAAACGCCAGCTCATCTGTGATTACACAGTGCAGTTAGTTAAATGAAAACCTCTACATTTCCTCGTAAATTAGTTTGTATGTGGTACCATGGTCTCCACTCACTCCTTAATTATTAGTATTAATAAAAGTATACTAAATATTTGTTCGTTTTAAGTACTGGTTCTAACGTTATGTTTAAATGCAAGTGTGTAGTTCAATGTAAAAAAAAACATACTTACTGCAAATGCATCCTCATTCCATTATTAGTTAACTAGCTGTCCCTTTGCAGCTTCACCCGCGTGTACTATACAAAAGAGTAACTAAATTTTAATAACGTATTAATTGATGGTGTTACTATATTCTCTGTATATCTTTATAACAACAAATACAAACAGCTTTATCCAGTCCACTACGCTGAGGGTACTTTAATTGTAGAACATCTTTGTTTTTAATTCATCTTTATTTCTTTACAAAATAGCTACCCGGCCGCGGCTTTGCCCGCGTGAAATTATGTAATACAAACAGTAACTCTGGATAAAATATGTGATGAAGGCATTTAACAGCTAGCGTACTCAATAACAGTGAACTATAAATTGTCTTAGCTCAGTGAAAAGAGCGCGCGCAATATGCTCGTATGATGTCATGTCCCATCGCAAAGACTTGCACAGGATACGAACCCGTAACCCCACCCCTCCCACACCACAAACTTTGTACAATACCCGAGTGAATACTTAAAGGCAGGCCGTAATAATACTTTCGTATGTACGGGCCACAGTCCAAAGAGGTTTTATTTATGGTGGGTTGGCAAAAAAAAACCCGCAACTCCACAGACTTAACTACAAATTATTCAAGACAGGCCATGAGAGTTATTTCGCGTGTACAGGCTATAGTCCAAAGAGGTTTAACTATAAGCAAGAAATAAAAAGGAAACAAATTTTGAACTATTTCAGGTGTTACGAAAGATTATTCTTAAACACATTTTATTTTTTATAGGCTTTCAAGGACGAATTTCCAAAAATCGTTAAATTACTTTTTAGGTATTTACTTATGTTTCATTATAAGACAAAAGCCACCTCGATATCTCTAACGGTATAGATGATACGACTGATTAATCAAAAAACTGTTATATTTTTTTACCGGCTTTCATAAACGAATTTTGAAAAATCCTGAAATTACTTTTTAGGTATTTGCGTAAACTTCATTTTAAAGAAAAAATCACTTCGATATCTCAGGTGGTTTAAGAGGAAGAGAGGATTCACTGTAAACGAATTAAACGGCTTTTCACCTCCTTAATATAAAAATTTCGAAAAATCCTGAAAACTGTTTCTAGACATTAGTATTTGCGACCTAACGAAGTGAATAAGACGACGATAGCCCGTCGGTTTCGAGAAATATCAAAGATTTGCAAAAAATACATTTCACCCCGTTTCACCACCTTAATAGCCGAATTTCAAAATTTCCTTTCTTAGTGCGCGCATACGCCACAAGGGGAAACTTCCCTTAAAATTTCACGTTTCTAGGTCCAGTGGTTTGGGCTGGGCGTTGATGATGAATGAATGAATGAGTCAGTCAGTCAGTGAGTGGGGCACTTCCTTTTATATATATATATATATATATATATATATATATATATATATAGATTTAGTCCGTATATCGATATGTTGAATAAACTAATAATTGAGTGTAACGTGAAGGAGGTGATGATGCGAAAATTACCATGTGGCATGTGTAGGTAGGTTGTTTACGTTAAAGTCAGCACATTTTGAAACCCTGATATATATATTATATAAAGCTATTTGGGAACGTAAACATAGTTTATAACACTTAGACCTATATATTTCATTGTATTATAACTTAGTGACTGGGCCTGGATGGAATATTTTAAAAATATATTTCATAACAAGAGGCTTTCAAAAGTAGTGGCTTTGCCGTGACTGTAGTGTGTAAGGTACAGGTAGTTCAAGATAAAGTGAGCACCTTTAAAACCCAAGTTACGTTTTTGTTTCGTAGACTTCATATAGTAGTAAGCTTTTTTCTGCTTTACTTATAGTACGAACGAATCACCATAAGTAACAATAGATTATACCGTAGTCAGAAGTTTGTATCTTGAGGCCACAATGAATAATGCTAGTTTATGTATTATTGTATAGACGAGCCAGTTTTGAAGAATGCTCAGTTGATCAGGAAGCACGTCCTTGTTGAGGCTCAGGTTGGTAGGCCTGGTGGGCGCGTATGTTTGGTTGTGTTGTGCTGGTATAACCGGTTGTCAGTCAGCACGCAGGACGGGCCAGGCCAAGGCTGCTCAAGGGTACTCGTCCTGGTACAAGGGGGGCGGAGCACGTGGGGGGCAACCAGGGGCTCTCCCCCTCCCTAGTGGGAGGCTACGTCACACCCGCCCGTTCATCCCACACATGCAGCTGACTTCATCAGCTGTCTGTCGTCGCCGGCGATTCTCTGGCATGTCCTGCGATGGAGAATAATAGTAGGCCTAATATCTACTTATTTACATTTCCTTATAACAAATATATCTTTAACGTACTGTACTGTAGTGGACATACGCTATTGCAATATTGTGCCGTCCCAGAAATCTTAGAATGGAACTAAGGAAAAACAAACGAAAAAATGAGAAAACAAGCCTGGTTTGGCTGTAGTCAACACATCCATAAACCAAAACAACATCACATGTGCTCATTTTTCGTTTGTTTTTCGTCTGTTTTTTCTTAGTCTCTTTCTAAGATTTCTGGGACGACATAATATTGCAGTGGCGTCTATCCACAATAGTACAGTACGACAGTACGGCATTTTATACCAATGCGTGAAACATTCAAAGACATTATAAACACGTCTTTATTGTTGATGCAGTTACGGCTTTCTCTCGGTTTCTTTCATAGTGCTTAGAGCCAATAATATTTTGTGAAAAGAATTTTGCAACAATTTGTTTCAATGCCTGGAGTGATGGGATGTTTTTAACTCTCAACGTCTCGATGTTTCACTCGCCAATCACAGACGTGTGTTGTCGCAGCAACCTTGCTCTGATTGGCCCAGTCACATAGGCGAAGCCTCTGCAGTAATACATTCTGCCAATTACCAAGAAGCAGAGCTGAGATGTGCTCGTAAAGCATTGAAACAAACGGTTGCAAAATTCTTGTCGCTAAAATTCCCTGGTTCAACTTATACCACATAATTGCAATATACCGTTTATTTACAAGAATATTGTAACATGCCACCATCAGGTGTCATATACACCTAATTACTGAACAGTCATACGTCGAAGTCGTTGTGACATTTACGTATTGGTTTCAGTACCTAAGTTGACCTATTGCAACCAAATAGCGAGATAAAAGTACTTGTCATCATGGGCGTCACGAAGGGGGTGGCAAGGGGGGGGGCAGTAGCCCTCCCCTGAACTTGGAGACCCCTACAAAAAAGTCACTAACTGTGTCAGGCACTGTGAAAAGGTTTTAATTTTCGTCAAATGCTGCAAACAAAGGCTTGTGTCGTCAGACGCTGCAAAAAGTATGTTTATGCTTATAATAGATTAGTTTTATGATAGCTAAACTTAAATTTCTAAATATTTGCCCCCCCTCCCCTCCATGGAAATAATTCCTGGTGTCGCCAATGCTTGTCATACAGGGATTATGCGGTCATTTTTAGTAGTGTTTAATTTCATTAAAACTCATTTGTCGAAATAAGTATTCTTAATTTTAAATTCATTAACAATATGAATTATTTATTTTGTAATTTAATGCGACATTCACAAGCTAACACAGTTAACACCATCACCACATATTGCGTCCATCGGAGACTGGTCATAACTCAATAGTAAAACGCAAGTTTATTTTGTAACAGTCGGTGATTATTTTCCTACATATTGACTGTTCTGGAAATCACTAAAGTTGGCAGCCATGCCGACAGCAAGGTCATGTCGACTCAGCCAGTATCTCTGGGAATAAGGCACAGGAAGGAGATAGCAATCACTTGAATTAATTTGTCGAGATACACGACAAGAAGAGTGAAGTTAGTTGGAACACCCTGCAATAATTTACTACTCATAACATACAACATTAAAGCCCAGTTTTAGTCGCCATGTTAAATTTTACTTTTTTTTCCCCGCTTTTTTGAAATTCTAATAAGGAAAATGTTAAATATGCGATTATACCGCAAATTTTAGTTACACTGCGCTGCAGTACAGATATTGCGATTTGGCTGTTAATTTACAATTACGCCGCAATGTGTGGCAAATTTTTTTACACCTGTAATTTTCCCGACAGATTGCGGCCTTACTATACATTACTAATTCAACTGCCGTGCTTATACTGTAGCACGAAGTAAATAGAATTTGCGGTATAGTAGCCGATTTAACGTTTTTCTTTTCAGAGTTCCAAAAAAGCGAAAAATAATAAAATTCAATATGGCGACTGAAATCGAGCCGTAATGGCTTTAACTAATAACGATAATGTACTAATTTTTAAATATCTACCTCAAAATTAATAAATAAAATATTATTTATTGGTTAAACACGCGTTAAATATTGTGTGAAATAAAACATACTATTTCAAAACAGTTCAATTACTTTTTTACATTTATTTAGTGCGGAATTACTGTCTAAACGTTGTCGAGAATTTAAAAAAGTACTTGTTGAAATCTTGTCCTATAGCTTCAATTTTTTTACGACTTCTCGTATACGAAATCCTCAATTCGGCCGCCTGTCACCACACGAGTAGCTTTTCGTATACGAGGACGACCGACGTTTGTATATTTTTGGCCAATTATCGACTTAATTTAATTTTATTAAAGTCAATAGTTAGCAAAAATTATAAAATCTTATGTTTCGGATAAAAATTAACCATATAGTATAAACAGTTGCCAACACTTCTATGTAAATGTTCTGCGATATCTGCTCTATGTCAGGATTTAAATTAATTATTTTATTTCTCACCTTTTTTGTAATCTAAGAGGAAAAATGTACAATTTGAGACTATAGCGTGAATTATATTGACCTTGAGCTACAGTACAAGCATTGCAGTTCAGATTGTAATGTACATTTAGACTGCAGTCAGTCCTGCACATTAAGAATACTACATATAATTGTTTCACTGATTGCAACCTAAATATACAGTAAAAGTTCAACGAATATGCTTGTATTGTAGCGCGAGGTAAACAGAATTCACGCTATAATAGCAATCTTCTCGTAATTAAAAAAAGACTAAATATAAAATGACCACCCCACCTTAAGGGAGAGTGTTAGACAAATTTATTGTATTTTCAGTTTTTGAGGCATAACATCTATTAAGATTGTAATATCAAAATTTTCTTTTTGATAAAACTTAAGATATATTCTTGGTAAACTGTTTGAAACCAATAATAATGGAATCTTTCATTAATTTGTTATGCAGAATCATTGCAAGAAAATTCTTGAAATTTAACCTATAGCTAGAGATGATGGTATATCGTGAAAATATTTTATGCCAACATGCCCTTGAAAACACTGTAGTTCCAAGTGATATGTATGACTGGGTGATATACGTCCGAAAGAACGTAGCTGGCTTTAGACCAATAATATAGGCATAAAATATTACAATAACGGGATTCTTATTGGCTCAGACAAATCGGGAAATAGCTACAAGTACATTCTAAAGCCGGTCATCTTCTGGTAAGTTGAACGTGCGTTGAAATCCAGCCAACAGTGAAGTTTTCCCGCCATATACCGTCATATCTCACTATAGCTAATTGTTGGAAAACACAGAAAAACCGAAGTCATGATGGTCGGAGCCGTGTACGAGGCGAGTGTTTTACCACTGCCGCTGCCACCATGCTCATAGTAAACATACTTGCATTAGCTTTCTTAAATTATGTTGTTATATTTACCTTAGTTTTGTGCTGTTATAGCCAACTTGGCGACGTTTATTGTATTTAAAGAGTATTCTTTAGCAGGGAATGGAACTGAACGTTTTTCTGATATCTTTACGCACGTAATGTTTTTCCGCATGACATTACACCTTTCATAGGACCGCAGTATAATCGCACGTGGTAATTTGTCTGCAAACACCAGGGTGACGTTACTACACGAGCTGTAGATATTGCACGGCTGTCGCACAGTGTTTTATTCTGTTGACGCAGAGGGCGTCGGTTAAATTGTTCTTTGTTGTTTACTGTTCGCATTGTAAATGACATGATCGATATGGACTGCGAGTTTGTTCGACGACGAGCAAGTTGCAGGCATTCAAGATGAACTCGATACTTTATAGCAAATATATATTAACTGCTCTCATATTCCGTTTTTTTTCCCCTCCTTTTTTCTAAACAATTTTTTACACTCCAAGTTTAATCGCAATCCGATGAATGGTGTAGGGACGCATAGAAGACGAACCATTATAGTTTTTTTTAATCAGTAGTGAATTTGTGCTGTTAAACTTATAAATAATTTCTCGTGGGACATTTTCGTTTAGTAAAGAAAGTAGGTTTGCATAATGGCGTGTCTGAAACTTTTAATTTTTCTACAAACTCACACATAGTTATAAACTATCTTAACTTTATAAGAAATATTTCCACGACTAATGTAGGGACCGTAACGAGCTAAGTGCTCTGCCACCAAACTTGTAGCCACGGAGTTGAAATGAGATTTTAAGCTTTAATAAATAAATTTTAAATTGTACAATATTAAAAACTACTCTTTCAAACCGAAATTGTCGTACGTAAAATTTATTTTAAAACGAACTGTGATAATTTTTTTTACAAAAAATTAACTAATAATTGTAGTGTAGATGTTAAGTAGACATATTAAAAATATATATAGAAGTTTTCAGAGAAATGTTTCTTCTAGTAAAATAACTTTTGTTTTGTTTATTTCAATTAGCGAGTTAGTGTGTACCATGAGATTATTTCCTCCTCCTTCCCCCAATGATTTTTACGTGGACGTATGATTCTGCAAATATTGTAACTTGTAAATATTTTTATTGATTGGCCGATAATGTTATCCAAAGGTGCTGTCTACAGTTTGAACATTATTCGATATTATAATAAAATTATTGAATGATTTACTGACACGCAGGTGCAACGACCTGCTGCTCACATCTAGCGGCAAGGTAGACGCACTTCAATGAAGACAGCAGTTCGCTGGCAAATATTGCAAGCATGTTGTTTCCGTGTTAGCTGCTGGCTACGGCTAAAAACAAGTGGATTAGTGTAAGAAGCTTAAGGAGGGCATCCGTGTGCCGGGAAACGGGAGATCTCCGGGAAAACCCGCCGACCAGCGACATCGTCCGGTACGATTCTCACGTGCGAAAATTCGGGGTACGACTCCAGACCGCCTTGATGGGAGGCGAGTGGTTCGACCACTCAGCTGCTGGGGCACTTTGCTATGCAGTGCCGCAGAAAAGGGGAGGGGGGTTATAGGGAGAGAATCCGATGGGTCCCAGTTTGAATGCAACCCCTGCCCGTTACCCTAAACTCTTAGAAAAAATTGATTCTTTCATTTTCAAGCTGTACAATTCATCTGTATTAACAGTAGTCCTATGTTATATTTCGAGACGGGAAAAATTCGCGGGTTCCCTGACCTTATGCTAGCCTCAAAGAACATGTGTGTATTCAAGCACACAATATCTGCTCACTGGCTGCTCTATGACGCAGTGATATGGGCCTGCATTTAGTTGCTTCTGTGCTATTGGCTAAGCGACTTCCAGCAAGTGTCAAATAAGTCAACGGGCCAATTGCTAAAGTGGCACGAACTTACAGTCGCTGGAGTTACAGCTTGGGACGAGAAGAAACCGCAAATTTTTCAGGTCTCTAGTTATATTGCTTTAAAGATCTGTAATATACTTAACTGTGTTGTTTTTGTATGTGCATTAATTACGTTTACAATAATTGAAGGTTGCTGTTAGTGTATGTTATATATATATATATATATATATATATATATATATATATATATATATATATATATATATATATATATATATATATATATATATATATATATATATATATATATTGTTTTTCCTCTATTGTTCCTATAATTAAAAAAAAAAAACAATTATGTTGGTAGAATTGTCTAAGCTTATAAGGCTCTAAGTTACAGTCCAGCTAGACTTAATGTTTTTTTTTTTTTTAATATTTTTTTCTTTCTTCATTGTACCACCTGCTCGTGTAGAATTTTGTTTTTTCCCGTAATACAAGCCTTGGCTCAAGGGACATTGTCAAATAAATAATAAAATTAAAAAAAGTTGTCGGCAAATAATTTTCCTTAAATCACTATTCAGAAATTATGTGCCGCAAACAGTTCTCTGCCCCAGGGAACACGTGCTGCGGGCCTGTTGCTATGGAATGCAACTGTATTACCGGAACCTACAACAAACTGCGGGCAGCCCCACACTATCAGCGGGCTGAGAACCGTGTCGTCACTCTGGTATTGTGGACATGTAGCAGAACGAACCGCTAAGAAACGCCGATGTGAATGCCAACGTACGAGAGGTATTTGGCAAGCTGTACGGGTCACGTCGTGTTGCCTCCTAACAGTAGATTTTCTAGTAAAATCCTTACCAGCACACTAACAGTGTTCTGAAGTCTTGGAACTGTATGATTTATAGGGAGATGTTTACAACCATGAGTTGTGTTTTAATAACAGAAAAGTAGGTGAAAAGATTTTGTTCAACTGCAGTCATCTTGCGGAACGGTTTTTTGTGCTGCTAAGCCGTCACTTTTTTACTGTACTCATATCGTATGTCATTATATGGTATTTGGGCGAGGTATTTTTCTTTTCCGTGGCCAGGGCCACGCAGAGTAGAACCCATTTTGTCTCCCTGCAACCACACCCTTTCTGGGTAATGCAGGGAGAATAATTTGCCTTTTATTTACATTATTTTTATTACTTAATATACTTTCGGGCAGTCTTGGATACTGTGAATTACATCATCATTTACTTTTCAAATTCTGCAGAGGGGTGGCTCAACTAAATTACCAAGACAATGTCAAGTTCATATTCGGTAGCAATTGATGCTAACTCTGCTGTAGCAACTTGTGATCGCTGTAAGTTTATTTGACCTATTATGAGTCTGGTCATTTCAGCAGCCATAGTCTACTCTTTCAAATTCCATTTCATAATTTATGCGGCTTAACTCCCACTGAAATGCCTTTTCGTAATACGGACATCCCTTTGTATCTACTTTATGTTTACTGTCTTTTTTTGTCTCTTATGCAGTTTGCGCACTTGTCATGTCCTTTATCTTTACATTCCTTATATGTGTGTCCAGTTTGTCCACACTTAGAACAGACTGTTTCGTTCTGACACTTCGCTGATATGTGTCCATATCTTAGACACTTGTAACAACGAGAAGGAACAATGTAGTCCCAGATCTTGCAGGACTGGTATCCAATATATATTCTGGCTTTTTTAATTATCATGTCCCGTATTAGTGCATCAGTCACGAGCACTACATTTACGATATCTGACGACTTTTTCCCTGTTCTATGACTTATTCGTATTCGTCTTTTAAACTGTTCTTCTGTCAAGTAAGATGATGGGCGAGGTACGCCTCTTCGACAGCGAGGTCATGAGACGATGACATACAACTTGGTGCGGAGTTACTTCGGGAAACCATGTTCAACCGTAATCAGGATGACAGGAGCTGGTGATCGAACCTGGGTCCTCCCGAATGCGAGTCCAAGTTGTTACCGTTGCGGCACTTCGCTCGGCGTATGTCATTAGAGAGGAAAACTACGGAAATTATATTTTTACGACATAGACGCTCAGTGTCTTGATAACAAAGCATAACAAAATACACCCTGGTGTCTGTAGTTTCGTCCTTCGGTGTTTGATACCTGCAATAACAACATACTGTGACAGAATGTATATAATTGGTGTACTATTGGACCACAAGTTCTGTGATTGTGAGATTAGGGATTTACTACGCCATAACTAGAATAAATTAAAAGTGAATACCTAGTATTCGCAAACTTAATTTTCAGGATAGCCGCTGGGGTCGCGGTGGTCGAGAAGTCAGACCTCTCGCCTCCCACCAAGGCGATCCGGGTTCGATTCCCGTCGGGGTCGGTCCCGGGATTTTCGCATGTGGGAATCGTGCCGGACGATGCTCGGGGATCTCCCGTTTCCCCCGCCCTTTTATTCCGATGCTGCTTCATAGTCACCTCATGTCACCCTCCACCAGCGCTGAAGACCTCTCGATGTTAAGCGCTGACCAAAATCTCTCTCACTCAGAATAGCCGCTCTGAGCCTGGCATAATGTGCGTTGTCTGGAAAAATAACAACAGTTTCCTGTCCTCGTTTACTTCGCAGCAGACATGCAGCGCTCCAGCTCGCTGGTTCTCGTGTAAGCGACAAGGAATAATCCCAGACAAGCACTTCTCGCTTGACCGCATTGTCGGCGTGTAAATAGACGAGTTAGAACTCCGGATGTTGTCAGGGTGAGCGATTAGCTGCAGTTAGAGAGTACTGAATGCAATAAATTGGCGATGAAAATTTTTTTATCGAAAAAAAAACACCGTCGAAATGCATCTTGTGTGTATGCGGTTTACGATGAAGTGAGCAATTTTGAAGACCTTGTTACTTTTTATTTTCAACCAATTTGTGTTTGTATGTTAATAACATATCGACCTAAGTAATATTCATATTGACTTTATATAATCGGTAGGGACTGGAAAATTTCGAGAATTCAATTACCTGTAGGCTAGAATCCATTGTACTATGCACAGTCAAGCCCCGTCTATTCGTTCATAGTCTGTTGTTCCACTGAGTAGCAGCTAGTGGACAAATAGTCGGGGCTTGAGTATGTGGTATGCATAGGGCCCGGTAGTTTTCGCGAAAAGATTTTTGCAGCACTTTGTTTCAGTGCCTTACGTGCACACCTGCATCTCTGCTTTGTGGTCAGTGATTGGATGCCTTAACACCCAGCGTCTTGAGGTTAAACCCGCAAACCACAGACGTGACGTGTCGCAGTTATCCACGTACTGATTGGCACAGTCAAATGAATAATAACTCTGTACAAAAACACTCTGCCAATAATCATGAAGTTGAGCTGCAGGTGTACACGTAAGTCACTGAAACAAAGTGCTGCAAAAATCTTTTCGCGAAAACTTCCGGTCCCTAGATGCATTGTGCAGTGGATTCTAGTCTACAGGTAATTAAATTATCGAAATTTTCCAGTCCCTAATAATCGGTTGAAATGTTCCTTAAGCGGATTTTACCATTGTGCGACACAGCGACGACTAGCGATGCGACGACCTGCCAACTTCGCACACTACTTTTCGTCAATCAATTTTACAATAATGCGACAGCGACAATGGCGTTTCGTTGCTTTTAGTGCCATCTTTCTTCAGAAATAGTAACGAAAACGAACTAATGAATCCCGATTGTTTAGTGATTTCTCCAGAAATTAAGAAATTCCCGCTTCCGAACTTCTTCAATTAACAGCGCTTCTGCTTGCTTCGTTCAGCTTGACATCTGTGATATCATTATCCACATACAATAATTGACACACACCAAGTTAATATGTTGGTTGCACGTATTTAGGTCGTATGGTACATTTTTTGACTGGTAGAATAATATACTATATTATTAAATGCTCAACTTCGCGTTTATTTCGTTGTTTATTTATAAATGTGGTGGTGTTTTATTATTATTATTATTATTCCTTTTTATCGTTCCTGTTCGCAAGCGAATTTCGCAGCTGCGTTAGAACATGTCCTATCGCAGCCCTTCGCATCGCTGTCGTCTGCTTGCTCTTCTCTGATTGGATTGCCACCTTTGCCACACTGTCGCTGTCGCAGTGTCGCACAATTGTAAAATCCGCTTTAGGCGCACCGCACAAATCGCTGGTCAACATCACAAGTCGGATGAGCTTGTAGTAATTTGGGGTGCTGTCTGCTTTCAGATACATTTGTAGAGTGGAAATTTTAAACCATCCTAGTGCCAAAATACAGAGAATTTTGTTAATTATATCAAAATGAACCAAGTGTCAATGCCTATATTTTGTTGTAAGAGTTAAATCCCTATAATTAGCTTAATAGTTCTTACGTTCGTCGAAAGATTGCATGTCCCATACGTACGCATACTTTTGCATCGGTTTTCCATCGCGCAGTCCCATTAAAGATGTTCAAGTGCGATAAAATCATAATTTTATATGTTTATAAAGTAGTGTTATATAGTTTTTGTAGACGATACTTCTGAGTACATCTTCTCCATACAAAACAATTCTATCAAGCATAGTTTTCTCATAACGGTGCATCAAAGTCAAAAGTTGCTTGTTTCGCTGCCATGCAAATAACGATAACCAGGTGACTTACTGAAATGAAATAATTCACGGTTAATAAAATTTCATAAACTACGTAATAACATACATAGAAACCTGTAACATAATAGTTTGAACTTTATATGAAATCGTAAAAGTATAGAAAAGAAACTGCAAATTCAGCAAACTTTTAAAATACCAAAGTAGTTTATTTGAATTTTTTAAAAATGTTTTATTGCATAGCGCATGACATGATATTTCGGATTATTTTACTTTAGTAAGTCAACTCACAAATATCGTCTAAAAATTACCAATATTTCATAAAAACATAAATTTATGATTTAATCGCACATGAACACCCTTAAGGGCGTTCAAGTGGGGAAAAATTCATAATTTTATATTTGTATAAAATAGTGTTAGTTTTGTAGACATTACTTAAGAGTACATTAACATCAAACGGAAAAAAATTAGCTCATCTAGTTTTCCCGTAATGTCACTTCAATGTCAAAATTTGCATATTTTTACTTCATACAAAACTTGAAAACCAGTAAATATAATGAAATGGAAAAAATCTCATCAAAACTACACGTCACCGTCTACGGCTTGAAATATATACAAACACATTATAAAATATTTCTGTTTTTAAAATAAATTTCTAAAAGTACCAAAGAAAATTTAAATTTTGAAATTTTTTATTTAACATAAACATTTTTTTGTAACGAGTTTTAAATGCTACAGGCCATAGACAGTAACGCGTAGTTTTGATATGATTTTTTTCATTTCATTATGTTAACTGGTTTTCAAGTTTTGTATGAAGTAAAAATACGCAAATTTTGACTTTGAAGTGCCATTACGGGAAAACTAGATGAGCTAATTTTTTTCCGTTAGAGGTATATGTACTCTCAAGT
>PNEQ01033873.1:80158-105667 GCA_003012365.1 Medauroidea extradentata | reverse complement strand
ACTAAATGCATATCGGCTAGCTCTGCCAATGTGTAGCCTTCCATGTAGCCTCTACAACTCCGACAATAAACGTAGCGAGTGTAACACATGCACGGTGTCTCGTACAGTCACAGAGCGTCAAAGCGGGTAGTACATAACACAACACAACAGATGTTTTCACTGGCTTGTTGTCGCCAGGTTGCCTGCCTACCCCTGTTACTTTGGTGCACCATTGCAGGTATAAGGATGCATTTCCGGATATGGGTTCCTTGATCAAATATGTTCCAAACATGCACATCTACCATCCCTATCAATTTGTAACACTTATTCTTGGCCACCCTGTATAGGCGAACTACCATAGCTGTGGGATACCATTCTCGTTCACAAAAGCGAGGTTAGGTAGATATACTTACACATTGTACTTCCCACCAACCGATAACCTGGAATATATGTGCTGTTATTAACGTATGTATATTCTACTTAAAATAGATCATTGAGCGTTTTGCTAACTAATTTAAACTATAACTAATTTCATACTGACCAAAATGTTGCGAAATTACTTCACCCGACATTCCTGGCTAAATTGAAATATTGTTATATATATGGTTTTCGGAATTTATCGTGGAACATGTTATTAAAATAAATTAATTATAACCATGTATATTGGTACATTCGTTTGAGTGACGTTTCGCAGATTACAATTTAAACCAACATGGTACATATGCATATAAAATAAAATATCAATGGTTATTATTAATTTGATTAGCCATTTTTAAACTTACAGAAAGGTAGAAGTTTGGATGTGTTCAAAAGGGAGCAGTGCTGAGCAGTGACTGTACTCATAATCTGAGTTCTATGTGGGACAATAAGTCAAATAAAGAAAGGCACATCTCTTGGCTGTAGCGTTCAAATGTTGAACAAGGAATTCTCCAATAATACTTCAGTAACAGCAAAATATTAGGCCTACTACTGGTTTATTCCTGAATACTTTTCAATGCCACGTGGTGTATTGTCGTGCCAAATGCAACTTCCCTTGAAATACGACGACGCTTCTCCACTGTGTAAGGCACATCACAAATGTCTCACACATGTGAGCTATTGACCAAAAGACTGCACGTGGCTAGAGGCCAAGATGAGGTTTCTTGAGCGTGTCTGGCTCGCACTTAGCACTCCCTTTCCTCAGTCCCTATCATTGTGCAAAGTCAAGTGTAACCGTCTCTAAGGAACTCGCTATCGACGAGACACAAAGCCTACCTGCTCAAAATACGGAGCAGTAAGGTCGACCTTGAAGCGCGTATCAAATGCTGCATCGCCACTACGAGCCAAGCGCTGGACTAGCGTGTAAATTTCCCGCCTACCACGCGTTTAAAATCCGTTGCAGCGTGTTCGTAAGTACGTTTTTTTACTAAACTATTCCACATATGCCCATTGTGTCAATGTACGAAAAGAAAATACACTTAAAATGGTGACGGAAGGGTAGTTTCAAAGCATCACGTCGATTATAAGAATCGTTTCCGAACCCCTCAAAGTGGCTAAAAACAAGTTTTTCAACCAGTTTTATCTTAAAAACTACTGATAAGATTCGTATGAAATTACTCTAGGAGCATGCAATGGAATTAGCTTAAAAATTTCCACCATAAAAATATAGGAACATCACTGAAAGTGTGAGTCAGGCGAGTGACCTACGATGCCACTGCACGCCGTTTCAGTGTTTAAGGTAGAGGCTATACCGCACCAGATGAGCCGGTCAACATCGCCCTTGGCGCCGTGCCTTACTCACACAAACACACGGCCAGTAGGAGGGTGTCTTAAACGGTGACCAAACACTTTTACTGATGGAAAGTATGTAGGAAAGTTCTGTTCACATCTCAATCTAAGTTTCACATACATCCGGTTATTACAGTTTGAAGAACGGCAGTCTGAAAAGGCCTTTTTTTTTTTTTAGCTATATTGGATTGCTCAGAAACAGTGTTTGCCGCTAGCATGGCGTTTTATCAATGACCTTCCGACCTTTTTCGTAGTGTGTTTCCTTTTCGTGCGTTGGCACAATTAGCACACGTGGAATAGTTTCGTAAAACAAACTTGTTTACGAACACACCGCAACGGATTTTAAGCACGAGGTAGGCGGTCCCCATTAAGTATGAATATTTTTATTGCTTAAAGCCACTTGCCACCGAATCAAGGCTCTGTTTTGTTAAGCAACTTTTCTAGCTGTGGAAATATTCTCTCAACCCTATACAAAATCGTTTCCACCTAAAATCTGAACTCAAAAAACTAGCAAAATATTAAGAATTTGTTCCATTACTTGTAAAGTTTATTTTAACAATGTAAACACGAAAAAAAAAAAAAATATATATATATATATATATATATATATTCACAGGTGTTTGATTACTCGAGGAAATGATAGTGTTACGGAAACATATAAATTGTATTTCAGTTGCATGAAGCAGTAGCAGTCTTAAAATAAGTAAAGTTTAAAAATTTTAAAGACATGAACACTAAAAGTTGTGATGAACTTAGACAAGCTCTCGATAGGACAGACGTTAATGGAGAGACTGTTAAAAGCAGAAATGTGTTTCCCTCCCGTCTCCCATGTTGACAACGTAAATTGGTCGAACAACAATAGTCCCTTAAAACGGCCTCCTACCTGGAGCTATTCTAGCGTAGGTGACCCGCAGGCATACGAGCGATAAGGATGAAAATGGTATGAGTATCAATGGCTATATTGCCACTGCGTGTATGGCTTTCCACTGAATTGCAGGATAATCTTTTTGTTTTTCTCTACCTATTACTCTTACAATTGACAAAAGGGCAAGTGTGCAGCACATTGCAGTATAGTAAATAGTAGTTTTACTTGTGCAGGTTGTTAGCAGTCGACTGAACGGTTTAACTTCTGGTTTATCAACAATAATTGAGGAGTAATTGTGGGAAACGATGTAAGTGCCAGAAAATCACATTTTGAGGTTTTACATTGAAAAAATCATATGTACTGTTGCTAAAACCGTAGGAATGTTACAACTGCCGATGATGCATTGTTCAGTTCAAACAAACTTCCGTAAATGCACTTTGTGTAACTCCATAACGGTTGCCATGGAGAATGATACAAGTGCCATCTGAAGTAACATTACTATTAAATTGTTTCTGTTACAGTTCTTTTCGCCACATACAATCCTGTAAATAAATGTTACACAGTATTTGAATTATAAAAATATTTGTGACGTTTCGTCTTGTTGTTTTATTCATTTCCTGAAAAACTTATACCGTTTTCCACAAACACTCCTCAATTTTGGAAAGGCAGTTAAAAATGCAGTAACGACTCTTTTATAAGCCAGGCAATCGTGTCACTAGCAACCCTAGACAGAGACTTTGCCTGCTGGCATGCTGTTATGTAGACGTGGCGACTACCACAGTATCAAAGGCAATTGTAGCACAAGTAATTGTAGGCAGGAACATTGCCTGTAACACTGCTGGGAACAATCGGCGACATGAAATTAAAGTCAATACCAAATTGGTGCAAGAAAACGTAGGCAGTAACCTAGCCTCAGTAGAGGCAACTAACATGGAAACCAAGGAAATTTTAGCACAAGCGAACCTATGCAGAATTTTTTAAAATGCAAAATGCGTATAGTTTTGTGTCAATGCAGCTCTTCTGTTTCTCTGCTATGCAGTTTTGGTGCAGAATACAAAATCATTTAAGGGTTTCGTTACACATGTGCATATAAAATACTTGATTTATTTTTAATGTATTTTGTGAAAAGATTATTAATAGTGTACTTATATACATATAATTTTGCTCGTTGTGCCCTCAATGTATCAGACACTGCTGCTTACGTTTTTCAAGATTTATTAATCGAAATTTTCATTACAGTGATTGTGTAAGGTGTGTTTTAAAATATCATAGAAAGTGATTAGAGTAACTTGATAGTCTGATTTCTTCAATAATTTTTTTTAAACTAGTTATGTACGATGTTTAATAGTAATTACAGCTAGAATAGTTTGACAGGTTCATGAGTTACAATGTATAAAACCGTACTATTAACAATGGCTTTATATTTTTAATGACCTACAAATGTACGAGAACATCCCAACTACTGTCATTACGTAACAGCAGTGTATCAAATTTGATTTAAAAAGGAATGATAACTATGTAAATATTCATCAAAAAAAAAAAAAAAACTTTGAAAACCTACATTCTGTAACAAAAAAAAAAAAATAACGTAAATTGCTTAGAGGTCGTCAGTTACACCACAAATCTTGTATCATGCAAGACATAGCTGAGAAACAGTCAAGTGCGTGAGTTATGTCAGGTTCGCTGTTGGCACAGCTGCAAGGTCTCCTACCTCCCATCGAGGCGATCCAAGTTCGATTCCCGGTGGAGTCGACATGGATTTTTGTACGTGGGAAAAGTGCCGGGACATTATCATTGCTCGGAGCTATCTTGTTACCTCCACTTCATCATTCCGGCTCCACTCTATAAACGTGTACATTTACTTCTCGAATTTGGCTGCTCAGATACTTCACAATAATACATGGTGACGAAATAGCATAATTTTGCTAAACTGCGGTCATTTGAAGTAACCTTCTGATACACTACTAGAATTATTTCATGAAATATTTTCAGCACACTAATTTCAATACAAATCCCATAATTTTGGAGGTTAACAACTAATCCTTTAATTTTTTGTTGCATTCTCTGATGGTGAATATTTCATTAAAACCAGCATAACTAATAAGTTTACTTTCGGCAAATACGTGCAAATTAATCCAGTAATATATCATCGGATACGTAGCTCTTAATATGCACTTAAAAAGAGTATAGTTGCAAGTACCATGCTTCTGTTAAAATAGGGACAACAAAACAGTTTTGTTGTAGGTACTACTCTGGAGAGTTCCTTCAACAATATGTTTTGTAGTAGTTACCAACTGGTTTGTAAAAGCAACAAGGCTCTTTGTTTCTTCTACGAAACAGATTGTTGAAGGAACTGTCCAGAGTAGTACCAAAAACCGAACTGTTTTGTTGTCCCTATTTTAACAGAAGCATGGTACTTACAACTACATTCTTTTTTCAGTGTGGAACCTAACATATTTATGTATTCATGTCGTGTTATCTTCTAAATTTGTGAACGTGCATAAATTTCCCCTACTCAAATCAAAGTTTGCATAACATCCTTACAAAATAAAAAAATTGGGGCAAAATGAGTCCAGCAGTCCCCAAAATATGATTTAAAATCTCAAATTAATTCATTTCGTACTCTATTAAAAATATCATTATCAAACAATCCTACTAAAACAAAAAATTCAAGATGAACTGTCATAACATAAAGCTTGGTTCCAATCGGTCTAGTATTTCTTGAAATGTGATTAGTACGGTATCAAATATTTATGTATTCGTATCGTGATATCTTGAATAATGGCCAACCTACAAAAATTGTCATCAATACAATTATTAAAGCTTGGATAACGAACAGTTCAGATATTAAATTTGATTACAATCGGTTCAGTTGATACCAAAATATGTCATAAATACTTTGTTTACTCTTTTTACATCTTACTCCGAAATAGCGAACCAACAAAATATTCTCTCTAACGTTCAATACTTAGATGATAATCTAGCAAAATATAACATGTGGTTTGAATCGGTCTTTGTTACCGAGTTATAACATAGCACACCAAATGTTAGAATAACCGCAATTTTGAACAATAAAAACTTTAAATGACCAAAGTGTATAAAAATCAGGTCACCTTTTAAGTATGTGAAATTTGACAAAAATTCGGTTGACGAGGGAACTACCCACATCAAGGCTCTCCGGGTTCGATTTCCGGCGGGGTTGGTCCCCGAGTTTTTGCATGTGGGGATCGTGCCGTGCGATGTCGCTGGTTGGCGGGTTTTCTCGGGGATCTGCCGTTTCACCCTTCTCATTCCAGCGCCTCTCAATTGTAAAACTTAAATCCACGTAATCCTTCAGGACAAGCATATGCCTATGTGCGTCCTGTAGTAAGTATGCATTTGAGGTGCAGGGTCTTAAACCTCGAGTACCCTCCATTTACGATATCGTTGTATTATAACAACATATATTCATTCCTAGTGTTCTTACATAATACTATATAAACCAAGTTGATGATCAGTGACACAGCCTCTAGTATATGACACTTGGTATAATAAATGTTTAAATGTCTATTAGTTCGAAATTAACGAACACAGCATTTCTCAGTTTTCCTTCCTAAGTAAATAAATAGATAATAAATAATGGGAGTTACCCGAGGAACGAAAAAACATACTCTGAAACATGACGAAATACGAATAGTATGGAAGCGGGAAGACCAGCCAACCAGTGTCAACGTCCGCCACGTTTCCAACATACAAAATATTCCGCATAATCTAACCGGATCGACTTGGTGGAAGGCGAGTGTTCTAGCTCAGGACAAACCGCTTCCCCTACTTCCTCCATGTGTCGGGTTTAATTAAAACTAGGTGAACTATTCATGAGATATCATATTTGATATTAAATAAATGTTCAAAATCCGAATTGTCGAAATTTTTAAATAATGAACATCGCCAAAGCAAAATACGTAGCGGTGGTCTTACCATTTTATATGCAGGCCTACAGAGTTGAATGAAAATCGGCTAAACTGTCCCTGACAAATCACATTTGATTAAACAAACGTTATAATATGTACGCCATTAAAAAATATATAAACATGATATGAACAAAACACATAAAAGTGAAGTGACCTTTACTAAGTACTATTTGCGTTCCAGGTTTGATAAAAATTTGGTAAATGGTTTCTTAGATAATACATCTGAACAAAAAAAAAAGAGATCTAATGGCCGCTATTTAAAAAAAAACATGTAAGCTAAATACATAAAACACCGGTTATCTTTCTAAGTACTTCGTGTACTCAGAACCAGTACAAGTTATATAAATAAAATTCATACTGTACTACTGGTTCAAAAGTGTTTATGGGGTTATGCGCATGCACGAAGGAGATCTCATTTTCATTACTAAATTTTTACTCGCGAAAATTGGGTAAGATAAAACTCACAAATTTAAAAGTAAAATACATTTTCATATTGAAGTATAGGCATTCGAATAATCGTATTTCGAAACATGACAGGTGGTATTAATTATTATCTATCTGGTTAGTATTTTAACGTAGCGAAGTACTGGAACACATGTTGTTATGTGCCACTGTCTGGGCTGTCGTTCTAGAGAGAGATCACTGCCTTCCATGCACTCGTAGTTTCACTGTCAGTGTCAAGGTCAAGGTCACACGTGTCCAGGGGACGCGACGATGCAGGATGCAGCCCCAGCGCGGCAACATTGGTGGAGATGCGCAGTCACAATCTCCAAGAAAGAGTGCTTGGTGCAGGACAACTCGGAGCTACGTTTTTCTGAAGTATCGCGTCTACAATGCTATTGTCCACGCTCCAGCTCTGAGTTCATGGCGTGTTGGCGTTTTTCGTCCGTAAATATGTAAATAATACAACGACGCAGATAGCGTGTCGACAGTAACTTCGTAAGTTAGGACGTGTTTACTCCTTAGCGTACATGACGTTTAGGATGAAACATGCGGACTTGGCGCGCAGGCAATACGTGCTGTAACGTGCATACTGAATGTCGCCCCTGCCATCCTGCTGTCAGCAACACACACTGCACTCGCCCGTGAAGTGGCACACGAACGAAGTGACTTATGACGTCTGTACACATATTTTTATTTGGCGCACGATGTTAGAAATCAAACGTTAAGTATTCAAGGTTAGCCTTTTTATCTCATGGATAAGGTAAGGTAACGTAAGGTAACTGTACTTTACGTCTCGTTGACAATGAGGTCATCAGAGATGGTGACACAACTTAGTACAATGACAGGAACAGGGAGAGAAGTCGACCATGGCCTATGTTAGGAACCATTCCAGCGTTCGCCTGGAGCGATGTCGGGAAATCATGGAAAACCGAATTCAGGATGGCCGGAGCCGTGGATTGAACCCAAGTCCTTCCGAATGCGAGTCCAACGTGTTATTTATCTACTGAAGGCGATAAATAAGGCAATCGACGCAGGCGAGACTGAAGACGCAGTATTTTCATTGCCTTCTTTTCTGTAGACGATTAACTGGTAACCTTGTAATTTGATTTATGAAAGTATGGCGTATAATCAAACAAATGTTGCTCGGTTTTAGGAATCAGGTTGGTATTTTTCTAGGTAGAGCAGTTTGAAAAAAGCTGGTTCGTAAACATTTTGAGGGACCCTAAATCATTTATTTAGAATATAGAAACACAGAACGACAGTTAAAAAATTGTTGGTAATGATTTGAGCTGTTCTGCTGAAAACAGAACACGCATGATACATTATACCACCATAAGTTAAGGGTGTGTTGTAGATAAATGAACGCTAAAAACGCCAACTGAAATTTACACGTTTCTGAAAACCAATAAGAAAAATCTACAAAACTATCCTTGAGTATTTTATTAGCCAACGTTTTGAGCAAACTATTACCCAGAACGATGAATTTGTTAAGCTTGATTTCTTGCGCCGCAATTAACTGTACGAGATTCCGGCGTCATAGAGAGTCGTAAATCGAGAAAAATTTTTGCTCAGAAAGTTGGTAGAAACTGAAGGGTTTTGATTTTTGCAAGTTAGTATCGAGAAACCCATAATTTTAAACTGATGCTCATAGCGGTGAATTATGTACCTTGTCCTCTCACGGCGAGGACGTCTGTTATCAGAAAATGCGCCGAAGGAGTAGCAGCATTGTTGTTGCTGGCTATGACTCTGGAAGCGTGTTAAATGTTGTTTTCTGGAGGAAGACAC
The DNA here is from genome assembly GCA_003012365.1 of Medauroidea extradentata. Taxonomy (NCBI): domain Eukaryota; kingdom Metazoa; phylum Arthropoda; class Insecta; order Phasmatodea; family Phasmatidae; genus Medauroidea; species Medauroidea extradentata. The sequence goes on along the minus strand of PNEQ01033873.1, from coordinate 96,877 downwards.
GAGCAGTGGAGGTGAAGCTAGGACTTACCTGCGGGTGTGAGCAAGGACACAGGCAGAGAGTAGAGAGCAGGTAGCCAAGTGGAAGAGCGCGCGGCGGTGTGTCCTCCTAGTAGATAGACGCGCGTCTTACAGCGGCACACAGCTGACTGAGGAGTGAATGACCCGCTAGCCGGCAACTGTCTCCCCCCACCACTCCCTCCCCCAACCATACCTACCTGCATTCCCCTGACATCCTGCCACCCCACCACCCCTAACTTCTCCTTCAGCCGCTCATCTTCCTCCTGAGGTCCTACCGACATTCACCTTCAATCTAGTCATCATTACCAAGTTGTCGTTTACTTATTTTGTCAGTGGCGATCTTTCCCCTAGCGAGCTCATGGGTCACCTACAATCCCTAACAACTAAGAACCGTTTATAATATATTCACCGATGTTCAATGCATACAGTATGTGATGATACATATCGTTGTTTCTTCAGTATATACACATAAGGTGATATGAAACTTAAATTATTTTACTCCACCAATGATGTGACATTTACGAGAGCCAAAACTATCAAAAGAATAAATGTGTATAAACGTAACTTACTAAGCTGATAAATAGCAATTATTTGCTAGAATATATGTATTTTAAATTATACTTTACCGAAATTATCCATTACTTGTTACTATATAAAATAAATTAGTATACACACACACACACATATATATATATATTATATGTGTGTATGTGTATGTATGTATGTATGTATGTATGGTACGAGTACAACAGCATAAATATAACAGGTTGTATTGCACCTGCAGAGGGAATGTTTGAAGCTGAAGTAATCTGGAAATTCCCTTTGCAGACGCAATATAACCTGTTATAATTATGTTATTGTACTAATTTTACCTTAATTAAACCAACATGTTATTAGTTATATCAGGATACTCTTTTGTCACAATTATTTTCCGAAATATATCCCATGTAAATGGTATAAGTTTTCGGCGAAATTATCTTGGTGAACATTCAAATTGAATATTTTATTTTATAAATTTAAACTAAAATTCAGAGAACATTTTGCAATGGTTGATCCGGAATATACACATGAGCAAGGGGTATCACGATAAGTAAAATCAGCAGTTATTGGCTTTGAAAAACATATCAAGTATGACTAACAAAGTTAAATTATACACACAGTCAGTGTAATTATGACGTACATATTTCCTCTTCAAGTACATTTCCTCCCGGTTTTGCGATAAATAATCATGAACCTACCAATTTTGGTATAAAATATTTACCGTTTTGAATATAATTTGCACGTCTCGACACTTACACAAACACTGTGTTCTTCAAGTTCATTTTAGGATAACGAAACAAACGTGTATGTCTAAATGACGTCACTTACCTGAAGCTGATGTGTGTGTTTCGGGCTCAGAAGTTAAAAAACTATAGGCCTAAGGGTGATTCTGGCGTGTGAATTAAATGCCGCATCGCCAGTATGTGACAAGCTCAGGGCGGGATAGCGGCACGGTGGCTGAGTTGTCAGACCACTTGCCTCCCACCAAGGCGATCTGGATGCGATATATGTTTACTCAAAACCAACAGGATGGAAGGGAGCGAATGCTGTTACATCCACAATCTGCATTAGTTTAATATGAAAGCAAACACTGACGATCATTTATCTCTGCTAGGTGACAGATGCTCCATAAATAAAAATAATTGTACACTGGTCTACTTTAAATAGCTGCCAGTTCACATGTTTTACGATGAGGATCCATTCCTTAATTTTCAGTGATCAATACGCTGTACTGATCAAGAAGAAAGACAACTAATTCACAAACCTGAAATTATTGGAATGAAATCGTAATGTTGTGATATCGCCTGGTAGGCCGAACAGCGAGAGGTTCGAGTTGCAATTAGGCCGGTGTTGGGAAAGCAAGGGACAGTAAATCACCTGCCCCTCTCGTAGTGGCGCAATAATGAGGACAAGTACGTAGATATAACGACTTGTTATCAAGTAAACCAAGTCTGTCGTCCGCCAGCACTCGTCCTAACAGCAATTCACCTTTCCTCCGGGGCTCGTGGGACTAGTCCCAGCGGGGGCGTGCTTGTTCGTCGATGCCGTCTGTATCATCAATCCAGCTTTCGGTAAGGTCGTCAGATCTAAGTATGTTGCAGCAACCCTCAACATAATTATTAATATATCAATAGTCAGTAATATATCGCTCCCCTCCTAAATTAATATAATATATTGCAACCGTTTTAGTATTCCGAGTGCCTGCCATTGTAGTAGCCGTTCAACCATAACTGTCTTAAAATAATTCAACCCTAAATAACGTCTAAATAAACCCACAGTGACGCTACCAACTTTGTTACAGAAGCAATATAAAAAACCCCGCTACAATATAAGTTTTGTTACAGGAAGAAGTTGTCGCAGCAGATCATTCCAATTTAATTTTGTTGTTATAACCCAGGATATCCTATATGTTCGCAAACTTGCAGCTCCTGGCTAATATAAATCGCCAAGACAATCCCTGACTTAAATCTTCACCATATGTAAGTCATAAACAACCAATATTTTTTTTTGAAACAGAATGCGATCTGTGACTACTAGGACACGAAGCTATGTGTATGTGACAGTACTCTTCGACAAGCGAAGCTGCATGGTATCCAACGATTGTCTGCTTTATTTCAGAAGCTTTGAGTGCAGTCTTTCCAACACCTACCGTAAAACGGGGTGATTAGAAACACTGGGGTGAATAGAAACAAAATTAGAAATAAATTCCTAGCGGACACCTTTTGCTTAAAAAAATTATAATTTTTATAAAACTACTCTCGGCAAACTGCTTTAACTTGCCTACCTAAAAACCGAATTTTTAAATCAGAATTAATACCTATAATTTAGCTTTAAAATTGGGTTTCTATTCACTCGAGTATTTCTAATCACCCCGTTACACGGTAGATACCATAAAGCCCAAAAATAATTTCACATTGTGTTAATGACGATGTAAAAGAAGACAAAATTGATGGATGCATTAAGTGAAAACATTTAAGTCAATAATTGCATTAACGTGTTATTTTGTAAATACGTAACGGGCAATAAGTAGGGCCCGGTAGTTTTCGCGAAATTATTTGTGCCCCGCTTTGTTTCAGTGTCTTAGGCCTACGTGTACACCTGCAGTTCAACTTCATGATTATTGGCAGTGTTTTTGTGCAAAGTTATTATTCATTTGACTGTGCAAATCAGTATATGGATAACTATGACAACACGTCTGTAATTTGTGGGTTTAACCTCCAGACGTTGTATGTTAAGGCATCCAATCACTGACCACAAAGCAGGTGCGCATGTAAGGCACTGAAGCCAAGTGCTGCAAAAATCTTTGCGTGAAAACTACCGGGCCCTAGCAATAAGTTAAACCTATACAAATCGGCGACAATAACTTCGGCTATCATCAAACTGCGATAACACCGAAACTTCCATAAATGTATACGTATAAGGAAAAAATAATCTGCGTTAAATGATGTACGCAAGATATGCATTTTTTTCGAAACAATTGCAGGCATAAAAAAATTAAATATTTTTAAGACGGAAATTCTAAACATTCAGACTCGAAAACTACAACAAACAAGAATAAATTGTTAAAAAATTTACTATGAATCATTGTAAAACCGAATCTCTATCAGGCAGTTTAATTTTTTGGCACTGTATCATTTTATTAGCAACTCGTAAGTTTTTCAGAAATTATTAATTTTTCGTTTTCAAATGTGAAATTTATTTAGGAGTTAATTTCGAACAAAACCTGTAATAAAGGGACCGTGTTAAACTCTGTTTAAATTGATGACTTTCGGTACTATGGTTTCAATACGTTTCACACTTATTTTAGATCTTTAATTTTTCAAGTTTTAATCAGTACTGTAACAGAAATGAAGCTTAAACTTGCGCATTACCCTTCAGCGGAATGCTTTTCTATCTCAATTTGAGTTTGAATTGTGTTGCAGTTCAACAATTATTACTTTTAAACACTTACGTAAATTTGAACTGAATAAATTATTCCGAAATCATCTTTTGGATTTTCCAAGTTTTCAGTTTACGTTCGCCAACGCAAACATTATTTTAGGATGCACTATTTTCCGAAACAGTTCAGTGTTTGTGCCCGAATTTTGGCTCTAGACGTATTCGTGTTTTGAGCAGTAGTAGTAAGAAAGTCTGATGATCGTTTTCGTAAATGTGTTATGTTCTAAACATTGAATTATGTTAACGTAGTGTTTAGCACATAGATGTAATATTACGCAAGACATGACCATTATATATATATATATATATATATATATATATACACACACACACACACACACATATATATATATATATATATATATATATATATATATATATATATATATATATATATATATATATATATTCGAGTCATTATCACCGGCTAACCCAGCCAATTCCAAGGATTATATATTACTCAAATATGAGAACCTTATCTAGCGACAGTGCAATACAAATGATAGGTAAGACTGGTATTTTTGTATTCAAGTTATATTGTCGCACAGGAACAGAAAAAAACTGCGTACTTAAACGAGACTAACGTACATATATTATAAGATACATACATACACTCTTACAGACAAAATACCCTCACACAGAATGTTTCTAAAACATTGGAATACATTTCACGTGGTGATTTCTTATGGGAAACAAGCTACTTTTATAATACGACCTCATTAAGATTCTTTTTTTTTACAAGATTCACCTGTATGAATGTAACAGAATCTTTCAATTTAACTTTCACGCACTTCCTGACGTCCGATCAATGTAAAATTTTGCTTTCGTATTAAAAATGCATGACAATTCAAAAATTAAATATGTATGACCTGGCATTCTCACTTTTATTAGCTTCACCTGTATGTGTGAATGTACTGGGTTCTTTCAAGTAAATTTTCACCCCTTACCAGACGTCCAAAGAATCGACCTCAATACAATAATCTTCAATAGCTATGACCTGGTAAACTTACACATTATGAAAAAAAATGTCATCTGCTTGCGACAAAAAAATTTAATTTGAAATGAATTATTACTACTTAAATTTGTTTACGAATAAAAAATAAACAAATATATAGTTTAAAAATTAATATACGCTTTTTTAACCATTTGAACTAAAAAAAATTAAATAATAATAAAAATGTCAAGATTTTATTCAATAGCGGTCGTATGCCCCACAATTCAGAATATAAAAAATGTTTGAATAATTTCATTGGCCTAAATATTCACTTACAGTAAATGTAAAACATTCTGTGGGTTGCCCCTTGACTACTTTTCATAATGACTCTAAATCTGCGAATAACTAGTGAAAAAAAATTTTGGGTGTCTGATATCAAACACACTCATTTTTTACAATTAAGTTAATTTTTTATCAATAAGATAGTCTTAAACGTACGTAAAACATTAAAATATATTGAATTGTGAGACGTCTTATCGTCTTATCGCTGCTTAGTAAAATATTTATTTTTAAGGTTTATTTTCAATTTTTAGTACATATTGCTACAAAAGGGTGTTTTATTATTTTTTTAACTATATTTTTTGTTGATTACGACATTCATCAGAAAGATAACATACAACCACAAGCTTTTGTAAAAAAAAAAAAACTTTGACAATAAGATAGTGGCCACCAATTTTTTTTTCCCGCGAAGTGCAGATGTTTTCGGAATAGTTTCTCACACGTAGAAGTTATAGTTCTCATAAAGCAATATGCGAAACAATATTTTTTTTTAATTTAACATATTTTCAATAATTTGCAAACCTAATATATTTCCAATAATTTGCAAACCTGATATTTAAGTACTTGAATTTGATCGGTTAATGTCTCCCTTAATATCTTCTTCAGACATTTAGTCACGTTTTAAAACATGTCTCATTTATCATAAAGAATCACCCCTTCCCACCGCAAAGTTTGACTCTATATCTTAGAAACAACCTGTATTATGTATCTAAACTACGTATATGTGTATGTTATAGCTTATGTTCAAAGTAGACAATATATGTACGTTGTTACATTTGTGTGGTATTCTGTTAAAAATTTGTTGTTTGATGTTTATTATTATTTTCTTGGTACAACAAATTCTAATTTAGGTAGAAATTTTTTACTTTTTCAAAATTTATACTTATTGGTTTTTATAACATTACATTGCATAAACGTAATAGTTAAAATATTTTGATAATGATAATATTAAACTAATAGTAACAGGGTAGGACTCGTGCACATTATAGAAAGAATAAAAACTTCAGAACAGAATATGATATAATTTATTTGTGTGGTCTTAGGCTGTTTCAAACATTTATTACGTTTTTTATTCACATACTTGTTATATGCTTACATAAGTATCAGACTTCGTGTGTTACACTATTTGCGTTATGGATTCAAACGTATTTATACAAGCTATTGAAAAATTGTACTTCAATATTTTGGATGGTAAATCCTCACGCGTAGAAGATCAAAAAATTGTAATTGCTATAGGTCCTAAAACGTACAGTTTTTGCACTACAGATTACAATAAATAATGTATAATATTTGGTAGCAGGTGGGCTGGATCGTGGTACTGCGAAATGCGAGTGAGTGCAGCTATTATTGGCACGTACTGTACATACCAGGGTAGGTAGCGTGCAGTATTTTCGTAGAATGTGTTTTTCAATGGGACTTCAAACCACCTCCGTGTTATTTTATTTGTGGAAAGTATGTGGTAAAATCCATTCCAGGTTTCTATGATTTTGTTTTACGATTACGGCTCACATTTTCTCAGCTACAGCAACGTGTAAAAGTAATTGGTGACATTTTTTTGGGAGCTTGGAAATAATGTTTTTAATTAGCGGACAGCAATTTTAAAACCATAGGGACACAGTTGTGTGTGTGTTTTTTTTTTTTCGTAGATAAACTCATTGGAAACATTTTTAATAGTTACACAAGAAAATTTACTTTCTGTATCACGTAACAGCACGGATCACGCGTCACGTCCACTTTACTAGCCGTAGAGTAAGTTGATATTTTTAAAGACGAACTGTTGAAAAAAATTACTAGTAGTAGACTACTTCCGTTATTACCATGCAACTATGTAAGGAAATGCACAAATTATACGGTAAGATAAATAAATACATTTAAATTTTAATGTTTCGCGTCCGCGAGTGAAAAATTGATCGCAGTAATTACAGTAATTTAAAAGTGAGTTAAACACGTCTGTTTATGATAGTTGGAGGACGGTTGGGTTGACATTAATGTCGTAGAAATAGTTCTTCTATACATTATGAACAGCGGCTAAAATATTAAAAATCGTATAATGGAATATGTGCATGATGTGTCCATTTCCAGGAAATACAATGCTTATTTACATTTAGCATATATTACAATATTTTAGAGATGACGTAGTTAGTGGCGGCGGATGAACAACGTACGTCGGCTTGCAGTACAGACGTCAGCCTGGCAATGTTTTTGTTGACGTTTGGTGGAAGGTTACATAGTTAGTGTGAAAACAGATCCAAGCTAGAAACAGGGCTTCCAGATAGTATCAAGTCACCGTACGGCGGGTATAACTGGTATGTCATGAGATGTATAGTATAGTAGCGGTGGGTTTTTGGGCGTATGTTTCATTAACATTTTTTCTTCCTGTAGTTGTGAACATTGTTCCCTTAAACTATTGAATGCAATTTTACAACACTCTGTAGATAGACCTACTATACGTTGTACAGTAGTGTCTTATTTTAAAATATAATTAGTTTTAAAACAAGTTAATATATTTTGAACAGCATTTAAAAGCAAGGTCTTGAGCGCTGGTATGCGCGGTTCATTTGAAAGATATTACTTTCCATAATTTATAATAACCAAATAATTCCCTGTAGCGGCTGCACCAAAGCGCCATATGATATCAAACCATAGAACATTGCTATGACAAGAACCGCTTGCTGTTATTAAGACTGTGACGAATAACTTCAAATCTAGCCAATCATTGGGAATAGTCGACATGTGGTTCACGTACACTTGGAAATATTTACTAGCCTGTCTTTACATACACTATGGCGGTGCGGTACTCCGAGTTGTGATTAATTATTTAACTGTTTTAAACGTTACGTTTTGCAACATCACAACACATATTAAAGAGTTTAATTAACATAATATTATTTGTAAATAATTTAAGAGTTTAAATAAGTACGTTTGGTTCATTAAAAGGTTACAGCCTGAACTGGTTAACTATTACAATAACGTTTCGGTGGATTAAAATTATGTTTACTTTTATTTGTTATAAAACTTGACATTTTCAAAAGAAAACTTTATTTCACACAATAATCGCAATATTGGTTAAATAAAAAAATTGCAAAAGTAGGCAAGTCTTTTAAAATTAGAAATTATAAGTTCGATTTTGAAGTATTAGCAAAGCGTTGTTGTCGCGTACCATTAAAATTATAAAATATTACTCCATTTTTGTTTGCACATATGGCCTGAGTGAACTTACATACAGTAACAAATGCAATGCAGTGTGAAGTACGTATGTGTAACTCTCATAGCCATTATTTAGACCACTCAAAGTGGAGTTACATATTTACAAAAAACAGGCGTTTATTTGAAATGAGAATTGCCGGACCAGGAACGGAACCCGTGCCCTCGCGCTCCTCGCTGGAAGCTTGTCCAGTGACGTCACCACGATTCGTGACCACCTAGGAGCCTGAGGGCAAGAGAGGGGAGGTAGCAAGTCAAGTTTACTGGCGGCGGGGTCAAGGCGAGTGCTCTTCGTCTCAAGTCGCCTCCATAGAGGACAACATCATATCTGCGAGAAATACGCTAAATACAAGCATATTACCATTATACTTCCTCATTATTTACCCCTCAATGTCAATGTGGTTCTTTTGAGTGAACGTATTATATGAGGCTGAAGCCTACAAGTTCGGAAGCGGTAAGAACCATCCTGACACGCGTAACACGACTCATCCTAGTCTCCAGATGCTATGAATACAACTGGCATGCAGTCTTATCTCCAATACCTCGCCTAACAATGATTATATCATTTTATGAAGTTATTCAAAACAAAGGCTTGGTGTGGACGTCTGTTCGTGTCTAGGGTGTATTCATAAAGCTGGGGAGGGGTCCCGGTGGCCGAGGGGTCAGACCTCTCGCCTCCCACCAAGGCGATCCAGGTTCGATCCCAGCGGGGTCGGTCCCCGGACTTTCGCATGTGGGAACTGTGCCGGACGATGCCACCGGCCGTCGGGCATTCTCGGGGATCTCCCGCTTCCCTCGCCTCACCCATTCCGGCGCCCCACCAATCGCAGGCCCTCACTTCATGTCATCCTTCAGGATACGCAGATTATCTACGGACTCCCAATCATTAAATATGCATTCGAGGTTCGATATCCTGGCACTCAGGAATCCCGAAATTGTCAATTTTCGGCCACGATAAAATAATATTTACAGATCACTGGGGGACCTGCTGGAATGTGTACGCTTGTAACATTCCTTGAATGCTATGCATATTATAATAAGTATCACTCGAGAACGTTTAAGAATTTCCTAATCTACTTGTGTCGCTTGAAGTTCTTCGCAGAGTTCGGTGCCCTGGGAGGGCAGGCGGCCATCTTAAGCGTCATTTAACAGTAACTTGAGCGCTGGGAAAAACCGACAAGTGGCGGAACGCTGTGAGCCGCGATCCGTGTCGTCCAGGTTACAGATGAGGTTACGCGCCGAAGTTACAGGCACTGCCCCGACAACAAGCGACACGGTTATCGCACGGCACTTGTACAGTATACCTCCACAGTCCATCCTGAGAACTGAACCAAGCTTTCCAAGAAGAAAGACAAGCATCTATCTACAACTGATCGTTTGAGTGAAGGACTTTTATACTATTTAAATAAGTTAAAATCGTAAGACAGGAATAACTTCAGCTTAGCCGCAGCAATACAGTACAGAGCGGCCTAGAAGTAGCTAGGGGACGGAGTAATTGTCCTTCCGCGAAAGTTACAAATTTTAAAGTATTCTGCCAATGTTAATATCCCAAGTCACATTTACTAGTTGTGTTTTTTTATTGAAAATAATATATACAAAAATTTTTTACTGAAACATACTTATGTAATAAAATGAGATTAGACCCCGCCGAAAAGTTAATCATGGTTGGTAACACAACTGCTTGAAAATATTAGCAATAATTGAACATATTTCGTCTGACGCAGGGGTAAGTGACAATGTAACCAACAAAACGCACACCCCCTCCATACACACCGTATCATTCACACCCACACACACATAGATGTATAAGGGTGTTACAAAAAAGTACGGCCAACTTTCAGGAAACATTCCACACACACAAATAAAGAAAATATGCGATATGTCCGGAAACGCTTAGTTACCACGGTAGAGCTTAATTCCCTACATCTCGTTAAATGTCATGTGACCCTGAATTTTGCAGGCCTGTTTAATGTACAGTTGAACGACATGTTGCCAACGCCAACTAAGAACAACCAATTTTTTAGTATGATGTTAATAAGTTTAGTTTAGTTTTTACGAACACACTTGGCCGAAAAATAAAATAAAATTTATGAAACTTATAAATTTCTTATACTTTAAATACACATCTTAAAAACGCAAGAAGACATTAAAATAAGGAAATATGCGAAGCCGTTATTACACTCAGTTACAAAGCAATTTAACACGACAGAAAACATTATTTTGGCTTTACACTCAAAAACCTCCATTGCCAAAATGTAGTGAACATAATACCTTACAATATTTTACAAAAAAAAGTTTGTTAAGCCTTTTGTCTAAATGTCAGCTTGTTGATTTACACTTTCCGCATTCTTCACATCTGTTTCTCCTTCATTAACTTATAATGCGATTCTTTGAATCAGTGTGGTTCAACGTTCGAGTGTTTTCTAGGTTGTTGATCACGCAACATTGATTATCCAAATAGTATATTTATTTATCTATATTTACATTCAGATGAGTAATTAAATTTTTCTAACATAATCCTTCACTAACATTACACATCTGCACTGCTTAAAGGTGTTAGTTCTGCCTCACTTGCCAACAATGCTACTGCGTTGTGCTTGTTTGTAATTCATGATACTCGAATTATTTCCTCAACTGGCGCCTACTCTATTAATGATAGAGTATGCGTCAGTTGAGGAAATAATGCGCAGATGACCGAAATGCGTCGTGTGAGCCGCAAGAGTCCATTTCCCTTGCATGAAGGTGTGATGTATTTCGTTCAGCTCAGTATTGGCAGCGCGTAAGAATGGATCGCTTAGAGTTCCAGTACGCGTTCAGTATACCTGTCGAGACAAAACAATAGTATAGACGATAAATGTGCAAAGCTCGGTGCCAGGAAGTGATGTCAGTTCGGTAAATATAGCACCATCAACGTTACGTGGCTTTCCTTCCTTCAGCACTGACCGTTTTGGAGAGTCTTCCAGTACACTGTAACAAAATCTGACACTGATTTTCTACAATTTTTGTTTACAGCGAGATCTAAGATAAAAAAAAACATGAAGTTTAGAGGAACTATTACGTCTACAGTCCCACCCAACGTTACTAGTTCCATTCATTGTATCAAAACTGAATTCTAGAATGAAATTTTAAGAACTGTCTGGCCTTGTACCCAATAGTAGGCACATCAAAGTCCCTGTAAGTCCTTCAGAATTTTTTTAATATCATTTTTATGTTTACGAATTATTGATTTTCAAGTTTTTTCCTATAGGAATTAAAGATGGTTTGCAGTCATCATTAATAAAATTTTTAAACAGTTTTGATAAATTTTGTTTGACTTATTTTCAAAACTCTGTTTATCCTGTCATTATCAATCTCTTAACACAAAACTTACGTCAGTTGTACTTTAATTTTTATTTCAAATTCTGAGGACAGGTGGTACTTGAACTATTTTAATGGCTTTAATACAGGGTGTACTTAAAATTATTTTATATTCTTACAACATCAAATACAGTAGGGCTAACTTAAATAACTCAACTTCATTCTTCAGTGAATACAAACAACAGTCGGTTTCAAACCTTACCAAGCTCCAGGCCATACAAAGACTTCGGTAACCCAAGAACACGACTGGGTTTACAATTTGCCGCTCTGGTGGAAATATTAAAATGTATTCAGTTTTAAATGGCTTTTTAACACGTTTTTATTAACTCTCTTTCTTGTCTGTTAGATAACAATTACTTAGCGATTGATGCTTCTCAGACAACCAAACTACCATCTCATGTACACAGTACAAATGAACATAACAACAAATATTTACGGAGAGCAGTAAAGAAAAGAAGAACTATATTTCGATGTCCAATATTTCCAACCACACAACTGTTTCGGGGTTAGCTTCATGTAGCTCTACCTGGGATCCAGAGAAAGCACGATGTTTACAGTCTTGCACAATGTGCTGGATTATTTGTACTACTTCACTGCAGTCACAGTAAGGAGGATCTTGCTATCCTCATTTGGGAAGAGTATTGGCAGATCATCCATTTTCACATTGGATACGTTTGAGTTTGCACCAGGTGGCGCGAGGGAGATTGAACCCCGAAGATTTTGGCGTTGGGTTGTCAAATCGCAAGACGCCTTGCTGTGGTGAAGATAACCATTCTGCTTTCTACACAGCCTTAGGATCGAAAACCCTGGACGTCAGATTTATTGCGGTTCTCTATTAAGGTTGTCGAACTTTTAGTCGGGGTGTAGCACTCTGTTGGATATCATTGTGAATTATAGACTACAGTTGAGCAAGAACTCTCTGTCTTCTTCTATGAGGTGATGTAATGTTGCTTAACACTGGAAGCCATTGAGCAGGTGTAATTAGGAAAGTGCCAGAAATTATTCGCATGATTTATCGAAGTTGAACATCCGCCTAGTGAGTATTGTGCCTGTTAAGCCACTTTTCAGAATGGAACTCAGCTCGTGAGCATAATGAGGCCAATTGTGTTATTCTTAACTTATTTTCGTCGGCTCCCTATGAAGTTTCTATTAACCGCTGTAGAAGGATATTACGGCTTTTAAATTTAGCAACTTTGTTCAGGAGTTGGTGTCGATAGGTAAATTACCTAGCCGATCCAGTGTAACACCTAAGTATTTTGAAGTGCTGTTGTACTGTTGTATAATACCATTAAATATTATTCTTGGGTTGTTGCTTGCATCACAGAAAAAAAAATACTTATTAGTCACTGCAAAATATTTTGTTAAAATGGACCTTACAAAATTTTTTTGTTGTCACTGCAAAATTTTAATGGGGATAGCAAAATTTTTTTGTGGTCACTACAAAAAAATTTGGTAAGGTCCATATTAACAAAATATTTTGCAGTGACTAATAAGTATTTTTTTCAGTGTGTACGCTGTTCTGATAGAATGTTGCAACTTCTGTCTTTTGTGGGCTTGATTTAAGTCTCCAAATCCTGAAATACTCATCCATTACTCACAGGTACCTATTCAAAACTTCTTCAGGTTCTGCTAAGTCTCTGGTATATCATGGGTGTATAGATCATATCACATGAGAACTTGGACTGAAGCTTGTGGCAATACAATTTTCAGATTGAGGAATTTGGAGTAAACGTTTTGAGCATTTTGTGTATTAAGAAGACAATTTTTATACAAGGAACTGCCTTCATCAGTTTTTATTAATATTCCCTCTCTGTAGACTCTGCCACATGCTGCTGAAGATTCACGTGCTGCTGAAATATCCAGGATGACAGAGACGCGTTTCAATCCTATTTCCCACACATACGGTTATGGAGAGAACTTGGTCACACAGTCACGCCTACGTTGGAGTCCAACTTGCTCAGTAGGAATAAACGCTTCAACTACTTTTGTTATTCTGTTCAAAGTCAAACGTTAAAGCAATTTTTTTTGTAACGGGAATGCCTGCTTGTCTGTTCGGGAAAAATTTTGCAATCGATTTTTAACTAACTTCCCAATAGAAATTAAGACATAAACCTTAAACACAGATCAGAACTTGATAACAATGCAAAGTAGAAGGCAAAAAATGTGGGAAAGTAATTATTTGAATAAAAATTAGGCCATATTAAACTGACTTGCCGATGAGCTAGTGACTTGAAACTTTGACATTGCTTAGAACTGGACGGCAATATACTACAATAGGAAAAAATTGGGAAAAATGACTATTTAAAAAATGCAAAGTTTTTTTATATGCCCCGCTTTTAAACATATCATACAAACTTTCAAACACCAAATAATAAAAACCAGAAAATACTATAAAGTAAAAAAAAATGTACCATGTTTATAAAACGGACTGATTTGATCTTTGAAAGAACTGTGCAATGGGAGTGCAGGACTGGATTTATTTGCTCGGACATACTCCATTGCGAAATAAAAGACTGTCAAAAGAAAACTAAAAATAAAAGTAAGACAATAAAACATAAATAAGCAGAGTATGCTTTAGTCATCAGGATACACACACAACATGAAATTCCAAAACTGGAATCTGGTCAGATAAAACAAGGAACAAACAGAAATAAGAGAAATAACAAAAATATAAAAAAGAACTCTAAGTTAACATGCGACACAACGATGAGACGAAACAAAAACACAAACAGAAATACAGCAAACGACACAACGATGGGACTAAACAAAACACAAAGATGTCGGACACAAACAGAAAAAACAACAAACAACACAAACGATGAGACGAAATAAAACACAGTAGTTTTCCAAACAGTCAATATTAACGACGTTTCGGGAACTGGAATCTGATGATCAGTCGCACTCGTGTATCCTGTGTGTCTACCTGATGACGGGATCAGATTACAGTTCCCGAAACGTCGTTAACACTGACTGTTTGGAAAACTACTGTGTTTTATTTCGTCTCATCGTTTGTGTTGTTTGTTGTTTTTTCTGTTTGTGTCCGATATCTTTGTGTTTTGTTTAGTCACATCGTTATGTCGTTTGTTGTATTTCTGTTTGTGTTTTGTTTTTGTTTCGTCTCATCGTTGTGTCACATGTTAACTTAGGTTTCTTTTTTTATATTTTTGTTATTTCTCTTATTTTCTGTTTGTTCCTTGTTTATCTGACCAGATTCCAGTTTTGGAATTTCATGTTGTGTATGTATCCTGATGACTAAATCATACTCTGCTTATTTATGTTTTCTTGTCCTATTTTTATTTTTAGTTTTCTTTTGACAGTCTTTTATTTCGCAATGGAGTATGTCCAAGCAAGTAAATCCAGTCACGGACTGATTTCTTGTACAAAAATACTTGTACTATATAAAACGTGAAAATAAAGTGAGAAGCATGCAGAAGTTATTTGATGCATGATTAGTTTATCTATGTCTCTAACAATTTTATTGCATTGCAAACGAAATTAACAGTTGTGTAAGATTTCTCAATGACAGCCACTCCCTACACTTAATAATTCTTGTTAGTTGCTTCAACAGTATGTCGACGAAAATTGCTTTATATTAATTCGTGGTTTTCTAAGTGCAGATGACAATTAATACATTTACAGTTCACCTAATTCACCAACAATTTTATTGCAATGCAAATGACGTGAACTGTTGTTTGAGATTTATCCACTACAGCTGCTCTCTACACCCTTTGTATGCACACCACGTTCTGCATTTTAAATCCTACAAGTATCTTCACTGAGGAAATTATGTTATACTTTAAAGTCCGTTTAAAAATTTGGCAAATAAAAAAAAATTATATTATTTGACCTCAATTTCTGCAGTGAAATGTAACCCTGGGTTTCCAACAGCGAACAATGTTGTTACGGTTGTCATGTTAATTAGAGATGTATGTCGCTACTCTCAAATATATATCTTCGTCTCTCCTCTCTTTCTCCTAATTTCAGCCTTTTGGTGCATCCTCCAATAATTCACATCTTTAATTGCAGTACAATCTGTACCTCCTACGATCATGTTCAAGAACTTGTTTGTTTTCGTTGTTCTGCAAATCTACCCTCATCAAACTTTACATATGGTGACACTTTAATCATTCCCTTTTCCCAAATTCACGACATATAATTTTTTTGATCATATTCTACAAACATACACGTCTATGCACTCTTCTCAAACTTTGTACACAATTTATTTTTATCTAAGACGTATGCAGTAGACCCAAAAACAGACAAGTTTTGAACATTTGGCTTGTAGTCATAACAGACATCAACCGGAATAGCCCTAGTTAGACTGCGGTACACAAGATGTATTCCTGTTGGGGCCGCGGTGGTCGAGGAGTCAGACTTCTCACCTTCCACCAAGGCGATACGGGTTAGATAGATTCCCGGCAGTGTCGGTCCTCGGATATTCGCATGTGGGAATCGTGCCGGACAACGCCGCTCGGGGATCTCCCGTTTCCCCCGTCCATTCATTCCGACGCTGATCCATACTCACATCATGTCACCCACCACCAGCGCTAAAGACCTCAATGTTAAGCGCTGACCAAACTCTCACACTCACATTCCGCTAATTGTTTTTACTCCTGACTTAACATGCTACATGTTCTCTCGTATGGACTCCTATTTATTCGGTCAGACTTCCAGTTTGACTCTGGTTTGTGTATGAGGCTTTATAGTAAAGAATATCTCCTTTCCTCCTGCAAGAATAAACTAATTCATGTGACACTTACTCTTCTTTATTGCCTTACCTATATTAATTTAATACACAAAATCCCAAACATGTTTTTTTGTTATGTTACAACAATCCAAAAAGGCACAGTTACCTCGTTTTTTTTTTTTTTTTTTTTTTTTTTTTTTTT
>PNEQ01033873.1:34307-80058 GCA_003012365.1 Medauroidea extradentata | reverse complement strand
CTAATATTCTGTTATTCCAATTTATGTTTCCAAATGGCAGTCTTGGTGTTTTCTATTTATACATTCTTCACAAAATTCAAATTCATTTAATTTTAAATTTTTACTTTTGCCTTTTTGTCAAACTTATCATTTCTGCATAACTTTTGAAGTTACCTAACATTTAATGTCATAGCTTATATTCTTCACATACGTCTTCAGTAACACAGTTATATACTACATTTAGGCTGCTAGAATTACTAACTCATGCAATTATTTCTGTCATCTTATTAAATTTTGTATTACTTTATTATTTTTAAGATAACCTTTAAGTCAGCTGTATCTAAATATTTTACTGACGGGAAATCCCTCCTCGCGCTTGGAGCATTTTCCCAATACACTCTATACTGTTATACCGTTCAATACGAAAAAAAGAAACTTTAATTTTTCCTAAATCAGTTTCCTCAATCACCATATTGTAAGATTTTACAAATCACTAACCAAGTACAGGTATATTATTTTTGTCGCGTAACCAATAAACTTGATAGAAAATTCACGAGATGTTAAAATCGTTTACAGTTACTACTGTTGGCGGATATATAATAGTTTATATTAGTAATTTCATCCCTTGAAATGTCATTTATTAATTTTGTTTGTAATTTATAAATATTTATAATTTACGGTTCTGTTAAAGTGCCTCTTGAAAACGCGATAAGTCATGTCTTAGTTTTCGAACACAAATCATGTCCTCAAATGTCGTACTGATGAACATGTTTGGTCAACAAGTAACTGAATTATTCTTCTTGTCCAAATAGGCAGACTAATAGTAAAATCAAAACCCTGCAAGTGAAAGTGTTTAAGAATGTGGAACTCCACTTTGATACAATATTAAGGAAACTTGTACTTTGTAGGCTAAATTTTCTTAAATCTACCCATAGGCACCACGTTATATCTTAAGTTACACTTGTGGTGGTTACAACAATGGTTTGTTAAATTAAGGAGCGTGGATTGAAATCCCGGCAGAAACTCTTAAATTTTTCAGTTTGTCGAAAGTTTTCTAACAGCATAGTGATGTGCATAAGCCGTGTCTGAAATGACTATTTAGGGTACTAAATCAACCACGTGACCAGATTAGTGTCGTAAATATTTTGGGATTTAGGATGTAAAATTTAATGAGGTGAAGTAGCACACTAAATTCCCGTATAGTTTCGCAAATTCGTCGGCTGCTGTTTACACACGTTTTATACTTCGCGTTTCGGATGAAAAACATACGCATATTCATTAAAAAAAAATAATGTAAATTAACGGCCAATAGCGTTATTTTGTGCATAGTATATACTTTTTATTTTAAAATAAATTCCATATTTTGTAAATAAAGAACTCTAAAATCAATTAAAAAATATTGAAACATTCTTATTGCAGGATGTAAATAACTAGCTAATTTGTTTATGTAGAGTAACGAGAAGACAATCCATTCAACAGCGAAAAATAAAAATATGAACAATACGACATCGAAATACAAACAAGTATCTAGTTTCTAACTTTGTCGCACGCAGAGTTGTTTTTTAACGTTCTAATCTATCGACCCTAACTTCCCAAACCCTAAAAATGTAATAAGTTCGTTTCGAACACAGATACAGTAAAACACCACTGATGAAAATAAGTGACAGTGTAGGAAATATGTTCTTTACATCTTGTGTTTAAAATTTATTATTTTAAACTGGAATTGCCTGCTGGTGAAAAATAACGCCAACAGAAACTGTCTATTTTAATCAGTGGGATGTGTAATTTGGCCTAAACATAATTTACAAATAATAGTGAATTGGCCTGGTTAATTTCTAATATGACTGGTATGTTACTATGGCATGTTTACACCATGTACAACACACTTCCGTACTGACCAGGAACTTGATAAACGCATTCATATTTAATTTGCTGATCTTGTGTTCTAGTTTTCTTCTGGTTTTGTATTTTATGTTCACTGTTTTGTACTGTGCTTTATAATTTCAGTTTTGACTCGCTGTGTCGCTAGTTGTTTTGATAAATTTAGTGTTTTTTTTTTTTTAAATATTTTTCTTTAGTTCCTTGTTTCATGTGCGGCGATGGATAATGTTAGTTGAAACATTTCAAGTGTTACTATATCACCATTGCCAATCAGCTGAAAAATTTGATTTTGTACTCATGCTGTGTTGCAGGAGTATACATCATTCCTTGTACGATGGTACGTACTGTACACAAACACACACACATACATATATATATATATATATATATAGAGCCACGACAGATTTCTAAAAGCTCACAATATTTTCAACTGCCTATATACGAACAGTGCAATCAAATGCCCGATGTATAGGTGGAATATTAAATACTAAACATAGCTTTGTTACAATATTACTTAAATTAACTGAAATACATAATTATTTTAACACAAAATAATGAGTACTGAAACGTTAAGCAGGTTTTAAATATATTTTTTCTCTATTTGGTAGTGTTTTGTTGTAGGTTTGTAACTCAGTACCTGATTCATTTGTTAAAACATTTCACTTTGAGAAGGCACTGAGCACTTTATTAGAGAATTACAAGCGTTTACAAGGACCGACGTGTAAAATAAAGGAACGGTCATTACTTTACGAGACGTCCTCTAGCTGTATATTTTTATCAGATTAGCAGCCGATAATACCCAAAGTGGACTTTTAACTATTTCTGCCGTTCATTTATCCTGTTCATCACTGTACATACTGTGTCTGGTAATATGCTCCCAACTACACACTAATTATTTTGTGTTACAGAACTGTAGGTGCGCTACCTATTGTAGATTCCACTGCATGCCTTCGTAGTCATATATTGCAGGTTATCGCACATGTACAAGGTAGGTAGGACAATACATTTTGCCGATGGCTATGTTCTTAGAGAGAAATAGCCAGAGACTCAAACATAATATACAGAGAAAGAGTTACGGACATGAATTTTGGTAAAGTGCATCAAAATTCGCTTGGAGTATTTTAACAAAACAATTGAAAAACATTATCAGGTCGACAGGAACACAGCCGGAATTGTGAATCTGCTACAGAACAGTACAGTTTTCACCAATACTCATTTCCTATGTAGTAAGTACGGCAGTCAGCAGTGGCACCTGTCATTGCTAGTGGCCAGAATGAATGGAGGTTAGTGATGTCGTTCTGCATGAAGACTCTAGAGCTGTGTATAGCTGGAAGCAAGGCTGATAGTGTCATGTAACCCTGGAGCAGTAAGGAACCACACACAGCCTTGGCCACGAGGTCTCGCCTGTCATCAGGAAGAAACAAATTACACAGCGGCACAAGCACGCACACTCGAGGGTCGTCACGCCGCAGCTACTACAAGTGTTGCTAACCTCTGTGCATTATCTCTTTACCACCCGGCCACTAATACACCTCAACACCTACACACCTTCAAAATATATTTACTTCCTCTTTTTTCTTCCCGTGTTTGAACTTACTTGTGTATTTTCTTGGGATACGATTGTCAGCATTTTTAACCGACTTCAATTTTTTTATATGTTTGTTACCTTAGAACTCCGTCATTTATAAACCTGTTTAGAAAATTCTTTTCTTTTTTGTTGGTAGGTCCCAATTAAACTTTATTGACATAGGATTTTGTATTTCAAAGATACACCAGGGAACACCTCAAAATCAAATAGAAGTAAGTGAGACATTCTGGTCAGCGCTTATCATTTGATGTCTTCAGCGCCGGTGAGGGGTGACATGATGTCAATACTGAGCGGCGGCGGAACGAAAGGGCGGGAGAAACGGAAGATCCCCGGGGAAACCCGCCGACTAGCGGCATAGTCCGGCACGATTCCTACATGCGAAAATCCGGGGTTCGAACCCGCGGGAAAAATCGAATGCGAAATGTATAGTGATTAAGACACTGGTAGATTTATGACAATCCAAGACTAAGTAGGCACCTAACTATGGTCAAAGACGTTCTGGACTGACTTGGACTGCGAAGGCACAATAGAACTCCTTAACGACAGACAGCACGAATGTGGAAGGTAGGCACCAGAACTCCGTAAAAAAAAAAAAATTACTCTAAAATAAAAATTCACTAAAAAGTAAAAAAAATACATAATTACCTTACTTTTAGACTGATTTAGAATACAATCAATTTCAGTACTAGACAATTATTATTTTTTTGGAGTCGGTGCCAGCTAAGCTATTGAGAAGTTTCACGAAATTCCATAAAATTTACAATTTTTTTTAAACCTACGTTTATTCGATAATGTAGCAACACCTAATTAAACCAGGTGCTCCCTTCCCAGCCCCGCCGTATACGCCCGCCGCTGCACCTCGTGCTGTTCAACACCACGTGGCTGCTGTCTTTGTGTCGATTAAGAAATGCTTAGTTGCAGTCAACGTTAAATTTCGTTAAATTAGATGTATACCTACACTTCGTCGTTACACGTGTGTTAACTTTGGCTGGCACCGAACCAAAAAATAGCAATAGTCGTATATTACTACCCTAATTAATCGATTGATTTCCAAGCAGTATAAAAATAACGTAATTAATTTTTTTCTTCTTAGTGAATTATTTTCAAAGCTAATTTTTTTTAAGACTGTGTTATTTTTTGTTAAAAATTTACTGTCATTCCAATTTAGTTTCATTTTAATTTGTTTGCACGTGATAGTTACTTATAGAAATCTAAATAATACACTTTTTTATTACATCATGTATTTTTTGGTCAATGACGTTTTTCATATTTTAAGCTTTTTGAAAATAAAATTATGCTGAATTGCGGGACATCTATTGGCGTTTAACAAAATATTTACTTTTAAAGAATGTTTATAATTTTTAAGTTAATATGGTTACAAATAGTTTTTTTAAGTAAAGTTACATTCAGTTATAAATAACAGTACCTAATATTAAAGTATTTGTATTTATAACCAAGATATATCAGCTAAAATGACATGCACTAACATACACGCTCTATTTAAGACTAGTTGTATAATGAGATATATGTTTTATCACTTTCCTGTCCAAATGGATAACGTGGAGAAGTATGGTTATGAAAATTAGCTCATCTTCCAATTTCATAAATGAGGCCAATGGACGTTTGCTATTAACCTCAAACTCAAACACTATATAGATTCAAAGCTAACACTGGCTTCCTCATGGTGCGAGTTAACAGGTAGTGTCTTTTAACTTTATGGAAGGGAAGATATAATCTAAAACTGTCCAACTTGTGCAAATCTCAAAGTAACATCTAAAAAATGTGTTCAAGTACAAATAGAAAACCTTAACTGTTTTTGATTACGCATACTCACACATAAGATCGTAATATATTCTGTCAAGTTATCTGTTTTTTTTTTGTGTCTAAATATTTTTAACTATTTGATTCCCCAGCATGTTTTGGAAAAACTTCTGAGTTTAAGACTGAGGATTCATCAACTTTTAAGTGGTTAGGTTGCGAACAGGGACATAATGGCGTAACAGAACATTTATAGACATAAATTATTTTCTAAATACATATTGGGCATATGTTTAAGATATATTATTCTTTCATTTTATACGTACAATGATTATAGGGTTTTCTATCCGCACTAAGGTCCTAGAAAAAATAAACTTAACTGTTGAAATTCATATCACCAACATTTAGCACTGGTATAAGTTGAAAAAACGATGATTAACTTTAAACCTTCATGTATGATATATGAAGGTTTAACTTCCTTAACCCTTTGTTCAGCAGACATCAGGCGGCAACCTGGCAGCGTAAATCTACCATCTAATATTTTAGGCTATGTTGAAAAAATATTAATGTTAACTTTCATGCTTTCCAACTGTGAACGACAGTAATACATTAGATTATTGCCAAACGTATTTTTCGTGTATTTAACCAATAACACTATGCATACACGTATATTATACACAATTTGGTATAATTTATTTATAAGTATTATTAATAACATTAATTTTTTTTAATTTCACTAGCAATAAAATACGAGACAGAATATAACAAATAACGACGAAAGTTAAAATCTTAGTTACTGGAATTTAAATATAATTAAAACGTACTGCTTTTGACATACGAAATATTAATTTAATCTAACATTATGATGTTGTGAAGCTCGATACACAATTAGTATTTTTTAAATTTTGAATCAATAATTTACTTAATCGTTCAGCATGTAAAATAGCATCATCCCGGTATTGTAAATGTGTTTTTACTAGCAGCGAAAAGATAAACGCCAAGTATTTAATGAAGCAAGCAGTGATTTGCCAAAAAATATCTGGTGAAGCAGACATTTAATCAGTGTTTTAGTGTTTTTAGTTTATACGAAGTTTGAGTACCCAACTGAAGTTTTTTTTAATTTGGCCTTAAAATGTAATGTTCATTAAAATTATTAACATTCGAGCTGTGTTCCGATCCATGTATAATTTTACTAACTTTTTGGCAGTATTTGACTGGGTGGGTAAATAAACATTTGAAGTTGGTAGGCCTATTTTTTTTCCTGAAATTACCTTTTTATTCAATATTGCTGAAAAATATTACTTTCACCATCGTTTTCTCTGAATCTTTTCAGAACAGCTGCATAGATCTCATTTGTCTATTTACCGTTAGTTAAAATTAAAAATAAATTATGGTAATGATGGAAACATCGGGCGAGGCATTTAACAGTTTACTGTAAAAAGCCACAAAACAAAATATTTTTCTTACAGTTTTATAGATATTAGAATTTGACACAACATCAAGATCACAGTTACTAAGATGTATTTTCCAATGGAAGATATTTTTAATTAATTATTATCTTGACAAAAAAGCCAGAGCACAAATAAATAACAGCTCCTTTCAGACAAGTATTACAATAGTACAGACCATGTATTGGTTAAGTTGACAATAAATGCATAAACATATGTTACATTCATATTTTGAAACTATGGTGTGGTGAGAATGTTGTTGATTGAAAGACATGGTAGTCGAGTGACGGGGCTGTATCTACCCGCAGCAAGTGGCTACAGAGCGAGGTACATCACCAGTACACATGCTTGCAGCAATAGCAGAAAGGCAGCTCCAGCTTTCAGCAGAGGAGGTGCCGAACTGTTGCCTATGCCAGGTGCATATATGACTACACCATCCATGTCATCAGTATTGCCGTACTTGTCAGCGACACCATCCCAGTCATTGCACAGTGACTGTGTGCATGTTCTCTGGTAGATAGTGTAGTCGGTGTCCACTGTCTTGCCAGGCTTAAGACTATCTATACATCCTCGAGAGAAGGAGGAGACCTTGCCTGAAACATAAGACATGCAGCTGCCTATACTAACTTAACACCCTCACTTTGTCCTTCCATCTGTATATGGCCAACCAAACATACAAATATGAATAAATCATAGCTTTTCCCCAAATATTTCCAATTGCTTATGATCTACGTTTCGGGTTTTACTGTGTTTGTAGTTTAATAGAAAATATTATAACATGCGAGTCGTTAGATTTGGCAATAATTTCAGCTAAATTAATATTTACGAAATAGAAAATATTTAAAGAAAGGGTAAATTTTAAATATATCACCGTGTTTAATTTTCGATAGCGAATTGGTCCATGTGAACTGTATCTGTTATCATATCACATTAAAAGGAAACGTATATTCTCTTTTGCAAGATATGTTTAAGCACGCTACTGAGCTTTAACATTTTTGTCACACAACTGAATTAACTGCGTCACGTAATTATGAACCGAAATAGGTAAATTTAGTAGTATAGCAAGAATTTTCCAGTAATGTAACAAATTTTCTTCTTTCCTCACATTGATGTAAATAATTTTAATTATTGTCCATAAGAACTTATTTATTGGTTAAGTTTAACGTATTGTATAAAGCGAACGTTTTACAGCCGTAAACAGTAATTTATGCCACACTCAAGACAATCACAAGTATATTAATGGTTTGCTTGAAACGGGAACTCAGAACCTATTCACAACAAACAAGCCTTGAACAAAAAAAGAAGCCTTTCCGCTGTTTATATTCGACAATCACAACGAAGTGATTTTCTAGGCCGGTGCAGTGTTCTTGGAGATTAAACATATTTATTCTAGAAGCCTTTTCATTTGAGTTAAAAGGCTCAGAGAAGGAAGAGTATCCACACAAAATAGATCAGATTGCTTTTGTACAAAAGTTGTCTGGTCATTTATGAAATTATACTTGCGGAAAATGTTACGATTTGCTTTATAACCATCGAAATTTTCTTTAAGGTGGAAAAGTAACAGCTACATTTATTTAATATAAAATTTGCAAAAATATGACATACGCATATCATAAAATGTTTTAGGCATTGACAAATCATAATACGCGGCTTCGTACATTTTTTGAAGTTGGCATCACTCAGAGACGGATTTAAGGGGGTCGATAGGAGCGATACCCTACTACAAAAACCACTTATAAAAATAGAAAAGGCATTTACAAATTCAAATTGTATGTGTAACTTTTTACTCAGCCAATTGTGAAAAATACGACAGTAGCTTAAAAAGTGAGTCTGAGCTAGAATATATGTACAATGTTTTTATTCGATCGCATTATCTGTGCCTGACATCGCTTCATCGCTGTAGCTAGTACCAATCCTCTATCTGCAGAAGAATTTATTTCCACTCAGAGGCAACTCGTAATAAATTTACAAAACTAGTAGAATTAATAAAAGAATCGCTCAGACGTAGAAATAAATATTTATGCCAAGTCATGCGAAGAGTTTTATTACAGTCATTTAAACTTAACTTGAACCAAAGAATCAATTGTTCTTATATGGTAAGTATTAATATTTTTTACCAAAATATTGTTCCTGTTTTCTAATTATGCAAACAAAAGATGGCGTAATATTTTGCTGCAAGCTGTATGATTTATGCTACTTGTATTCAGCGGTACTTTATTAATGCTCGTTACACAACGCGAAGATCCTTAATGCCTTTTAACATGACAATATTTCCATGTGCCTTTTAATTCGTTTTTTTTGTAAACATAAAGCTGAGAATTCAGATCGGCTACATATTGTGATGCAAATAGATTTACAGTGTTTTAGTCATGAAGCATACAAGTTTTAAAGCGAATTTTTTTTAATAAGAGCATAGGTGGAGATTGTTTTGTTTTATCTGTTCAAATAGTTCGCGAGAATGTATTTACACAAAAGTTGCGTCAAGTGATAACAACTATTTAAAATGACACCCAATTAAGATAGCAAAAATAAGATTGTGAC
Source organism: Medauroidea extradentata (assembly GCA_003012365.1). NCBI lineage: Eukaryota > Metazoa > Arthropoda > Insecta > Phasmatodea > Phasmatidae > Medauroidea > Medauroidea extradentata. Next base: position 70,863 of record PNEQ01033873.1, on the reverse strand, counting down.
AAGATTACACACACGAAAGTATAACACAACGAGAACTTTACAGATGCAAGACTGGACGAAGCAATGAAGACGATACATAAGAACACAGAAGATTTATTTAGGCAAGCTTGGTGTTCCGACCAGCTGTGTCTCAGCTTGAAGACGGGGATGGATATCAATCCCCGAAACGTTGCATTTTTTCGTTGATTTCAACTTGTGTTGTCTCTTGTTTTTTATTTGTTGTACACTGTCCGCTATTTATGTATTTTTTCCCGTCTTTTCTTATATTGATAATCTGGTTTTTCTTTGTGTCTGTCTTTTGTGTTCGGGTGTTATCAAACTATTGACTGAATTCAATCTTTAGAATTCTTGCTCGGGAGTAGAGTGCAGCGATCTGCAACATGACGCGTACCACAGGTGGCTGATGTAGGACCGGCTCGTTGAAGTGTAGCTATCAGCTCGTGGACCAATTTTCGGGCATCAGCGTGACGAAGTTTCTCGTAGAAGGCTGGCACGCAGCTGGAAGCAGTCTGTGAGTATAGGTTAGTGAGGTAGTGAGCTTTCTTGAACTTGCAGGCCATGGAAAGCTGCGTGCGGAATAGAATAGCTTCGGAGTATGAACGTCTATTCGGGACCTTGTCTGGTCAACTGAGGCAGTTACGAGCGGAACGCCACGAACTGACCTGAATATTTTGGAGGGAACATAGGAAGTTGTTGCCCCTCCCTCCTCGCTGACATGAAAGCTTAGAGGTGGCAACACTGAAGAAGGAAGACGACGACAATGAAGGGACGAGTCAGCCTGGTGTGGCCTCTAAACATGACCGGAAATATGTTTCATTTTACCGAAACTTCAGAGATTGTGCACTACGCCCGCTCAGGAATGTGGGCAATGGTCGCCAGGGCGTATACGCTTTAAATCGTTTGGGTTCATAGTCTATTCGAGACGAGTCGAGTGGGCGGCTCTGCGTGTGCAAGATTTGGTATACTGGAGACATGTGTTCGAGTGTTGTTCACAGTGTTCACACTGTTGTATACTGTTGGTATGCTTGAACAACTCTGGCGCCCTCGTACGAACCTCTCGTATGCGAGTTTCTACTTGACTGGTAGTGGGCGGTCGGATTTGATATTCCACATACGACAGATTGGGAAAACAGGCAGTAAAGAACACAATTTTTAGAATTTACTTGTTGAAAAATCTCGAAAATGTCACGATTAAAATAATGTGTAGATTTGTTTTAATATTGTGTTAACTGACACTTTGATCACTCGAAATGGATAACTTTTCGCAATTTCTATTCATCTATGAATTTAAAATGTGTTGAGATGTTTGGGAGTTAACAGGAAATGTATGTGCGAGATTTTTTTTAAGTGTATAAACATTGTCGTAAACCCATACCTACTTTACAAAAAAAAAAAAAACGCTAACACAATCTACCAAATAATGTAAATTTTTTCTAGGGTTTGTGTTGCGTTGTCAGACAATACAGTTTATACTCGTTCAAACAATTATACAAAGCTCAAGACGAAAACAATTACTTTGAAGGTTTTTTTCTGCGTATGGAGGAATTCTCTACACATCATTATATTAAGAGTCACACGGACAACCCTTACCATAAATCTCCAAAAAATTAGCCAAATTAGCTGTTTATTTAAATGACATCCTTACTGTGTGTCTGAAGTACTATCAGAACCAATAGAATAAACAACCGCATTAATGTGTGTTGTTAAAAATAATTTAATGAATAATAGTTCCATTTATTTCGTAAATTTAAGTAATTTTAATTTAATTAAACAAGAAATTAACAGCATAACACACAAGTCTACTTTCCTCAAAGTTGACGCAAGTTAACTCTGAAAGTTAAAATCGTTTACGTAATCTAGGAGTATTAAATAATATTATTGATTTAGATATATGAAAAACGAAATATACAAAAGATGTCAGCTTACTCATTAATATACGAGTACCCAGTTTAATAAATTTTGGAAAACTATTTTTTGAGATGTCTTTTTTTTAATAAAGATAGTAAACAGTCGCACTAAAACCAAGTGACACACCAAACTGAAAAAATTCACATTGGAAACAGACATTACAGACTACAATGTACGCACACAAAAACAAAGAATAATTTATTTTGTATTTAAATAAAAGTGCTAAAATTTAAAATAAAAATTTTAAAATGTCAATATCTTTTAATAAAAAAAATATTTTGTGGTTTAACGTAGCAGATTTTATAACCTACAACATCGTTATTCACTGCGAATTTTTCCAGTTTGGTAAGTGAGTTGGTTTTAGTGTCGTCCTTAAAACGGAATCATACAAATTTTGGTTTGTACAGAACCCAACAGATGGCACCATGTGCAAAACCACAAAATAGGCATACAAAACATTACCCAAAAATATTTTTTTTGCAGTTATTACAATTTTTATAACTAAATGACTTTGAAATTTTCTGAAATTTTAATGGTCACATTTGTGTCCGCCAGGTCTGAAACTATGCGAGATAAAATAATTTTCTAAGAGAAAAATGTAGTCACATTTTGTGTCTAAAACAAGAAAAAAATAACTGGTACAAACATATAAATAAAAATTTGATGATGAAAATTGCGGTAGTCTGCGCCCTTAATTATACAAAAGGATGAACAAGATACGCAAAAGTCAATTCAGCCTTGTATGTAGTGTATTCGTACAGCGTTTGACGATTTTCTGAAAACTATTTCCTAAGGTATGTAATACTATGCTAAAAATATAAAATATACCGCCATTAGGAATATATAAACACAGGATAAACATAATACACAAAAGTCAAGTCAGATTTGTATGCAGTATATGTGATATATGTATATGAAATTCGGTCCACTGGTTCAAAAAATTTTAAGGGGACACGTACACACACACGTGGGTACACAGACATACACACATGTTGCGACACACAGACACACACACACAGCCATACAGGCAGAAAGGTTTTGCTACAAGCGTACTTTTTCCTTCGGAAAGTATGCTGAAATAATTGTCTTAATGGTTTATAAAAAATTTAGCAAGCAAGCAGCTTTTCAAAACGTTACAATACGCCACAATGAACGGGTCACTGTTGTATTTACCGTTCCATAGTTTTTTAAATCTACTTTCCAATGGAAAAAGTAGGCTTATGAGGTCATTTTTGTGTTTGTGTGTGTCTGTATGTGTGTATTGGTGGGTGTACGAATGTGTGTGTGTCGTGTGTATTGTCCCCCTCAAAACATTTGAACCAGTGAACCTAATTCATCAAACTTTCTACACATGTAGTAATTAGTAACCTGACTTGTCTTTTATGCATTTCGTTTACGCTGTTTACATATTTAAAAAATGGCGGCCATTTTAATATTTTTATATCAAGCTAGATATTTAAAGAACCATATTTTAGAATTTCATAAAAATTGGCACACAGATATTACATACAAAGCTCACTTGATTTTGTGTATTTCGTTTATCCTGTGTTTATATGTCAAAATGGAAACTATTTTTATATTTTTAGTATAGTTCTACATATCATAGGAAATAATATTCAGAATTTCTTCAAACTTGGTACCAATATACAACATACAAATCTACTTGACTTTTGTGTATTTCGTTAATAGTGTGTTCATGTTTTAAAAACGTCGGCCATTTTTAAATATTTAGCATAGTATTACATAATGGTAGCCATTCATAAATTTTTTGCATAATATGCCATACGTGTTAAAACTTTTATTTTAGAGATGTCATCAAACTTGGACACGTATACTACATAGCCTACAAAGCTGACTTGACTTTTCTGTTTTTCGTTTATCACGTGTTCATATTTTTACATTGGCGACCATGACATACTTGTGGAAATATTTTTCCGATGTTTATTAATTTCAGCACCAATTTTTTAGTTAGTTGGCAGAACTTTTGTGTATTCGTTCATTCTTTGGTAATATTTTTAAATCTGCGGCCATTTGTTATCTTTATGATAGAAAGACATCTCAAACCATATTTTCATAATTTTAATCAAACTGGGTTCGAGTATATTTCTTAGTAAGATGGCTTATTTATTTTTTGTGTATATCGTTTATAATGTGTCTTAATTAATATTATTATTCAATATTCCTAGATGTACGTAAACGATTTTAACCTTAAGGCTTAATTTGCACCCACTTTGAGGAAAGAAGTAGGCATATCAGTTATGCTGGTCGCTTCTTATTTCCTTTTTCTTAAATTTCGTGGTGCTTGTATTTGTAATCAATCAACATTTTCGCATTAGGTTTGTTTCTGCTGACATTACGAATGAGTAGAGACATGCAAAATTCGCGTTATTATTTCGTAGCAGACTAAACTTCACTTTCCTATACATAACAGAGCATAATTTGCGATTCAATTGGCCACGAACTTCTATATATCGTCATTTACGTGCGTTACGTCTTTACAGAGATTGACCTCTCTATCGTGCAAACATTCTCCGCGGCAAGTCACGACAGTATCGGCCAGCGGGAGACGTCGAACTAGGCTATAGTCACGTGGAGTCTATTCAGTTGTCAGAAAATAACGCGAATTTTGCATGTCTCTACGAATGAGTTATTTCAACTGTCGCTAATTCCGTATACGAGCCCTTGAAAGTGGAATATACTGTTTTTCTGACTTATTCGTTTTCACCATTCGGGTCGAGTGACATGCAAACACAAACATGGTAGTCGTCGAGATCCAAACATTTCACTTCAACAGTTAAATGTGTAATTATGTTTATTATTCGCCGCTTTTCGGAATCATTCATTCATAATTAGCAAACGTTTGTTCTATAAACCGAATAACAGCGAAACTATTTTTAATTACATACGTCTTCACAACATGAAGTAACTAAAAGAAAAACAAGAAAAAACTGACGTATCTTAGATATCAAAACCATTGATGTCATCGTTCAGAAGAAAGGAGTGGCCAAGTGATGTCCAGATACTTTCCTCTCTACGAAACAAGCCGACAGCGTTTTTAAACATTGTCGTGGAAAAGGCATTCGATAGAGTGGACCATCGCTACTTGCTTACCGTGATGAGGCACTTCAATTTTCCGACTGAAGCAGTCAAATGGGCAAGGATGGTGCGTCAAGGGATTTGGTCAAGGCCTTTAATCAATAGATTTTAAGCACCGCCAATACCAATAAAAAAATCCGTCGACAGGGATGTCCAATGTCGATGATATTATTCACCATTGCAATAGAGCAGCTTTGCTGAAAGCTAAGTCATAAACTGGAAGCGTTTCCGGTTGCCCAAATGTAATTTAAACTAAATGCTTATGCAGATGACATAACCTGTGTAATTCGTTCGGAGCAAGAAATTAGCGACGTTGCTGAATGCATGCAGCTTTGTGGTACAGTCTCCAATCTACGAGTCAATATTGTGAAAACTGCTGTCCTGGACCTTGCGGTCAATGGTTGGGATGATTGGTGACTGCCGGCCTTTCCGCCGAGCAGACACTATTAAAATATTGGGAGTGCATTTCCAGGTGAATATCCCCCGGATGCTGAAGTATAATTGGGAATTGGTGGTGAATAAGCTTTGTGTTCGCCAAATTGAAATGTACTTTCGATGAACTAATATTGTGCAAAATGTTATACTGGTGAACACGTTTTTGCTTTCCAAGCTGTGGTATGTTTCCCATTTTCTTCCTCTACCGAATCTTTATGCTGCTCAAGTACTCAAATATGTTGGTCATTTGAAATGGAAGTCTCAACTGTTTAAATTAGCTCGGGCCAACTATACATTCCTGCAGTGGAGGTTGGCCTTGACCTTATCCACCACACCGTCAAGTGCGAGGCAATATATCACTCGACAACTGTTGACACCGTTCTCCGTGAATCAGACGTATATGCAGCATTGCAGATTTCCATATGGTCTACAGCTGGTCGCCTGCCAGCCCCGTTTCGCCGAGCTAAAGACTCTCTTGCCACTCTTGTACGGTCATTACCTGAAGGTTCTGAAGCGTCGGCACAACGTTTCTACCAGCGAGCAATGACACCTGTATCGGCCGTCCCAGCAGTTGTCATTAAATCTCCAAATATTCGTTGGCAAAGAACTTGGCGAGCAATTGCAGACCAAAACATTGACATCGGATTTACGTTCGGAAGCCTATCGTTTTTATAATGACATTGTCTCCACACGAAAACGGAAGTATGAAATCAGGCTGGCTGATGACCCTAATTGTGCTTTACGTGGAGCTACAGACACTACATTACACAGACTGATTTCCTGTACGTATGCCGCTCTTATATGGCGATGGTGCCGGGCCCAAGTGCGTCGAATACTACACGATGAAGGAGACATTAGTGACACCCGCTTTCTCTACTGCGACTTCTACGCATTCTCCGCCATCAAGCGTAGAGCTGCGACCTGGTTTATTCTCCACACTATTGCTTTTCTTGTGGACATCAGTGCTCCGGCTACACTACAAGACTTTGTGCAAATTCTGCGACAAGATAGGTGGAATATGGCCAGGTGCGGTACGTTGCGGCAGTTTTACGGTGACTATGTATTCTGTTTAAGATGTGTTCCTTCTTGTGAATTTCTGCCTTACTTTCCTTTGCTGGGTGTACGCCGTACGCTGCCCGCTCTTTAACGTGTATCAGTGTTTGAACCTGAGGGACTTGAGTGCTTAGTAACAAAGATTGTCAACAGGGTAGGGCCGTGTAGTGTGGTCGGTTGTACGCCGTGTGCTGTTCGCCTACTTAGAGACTCTCAATCATTACTATTTGTTTTTTTTTATGCTGTCGCTTTCAGAAGTGCATGTCCCATTTTGAATTTTGTATATTGTATGTATACTAAAAAAAATAAAAAAAAATTGGTAAAGCGTTGGCAGAACAGCAAAAAAAAAAAGTACACGTAGAAAATGTTTTGGGTTCGAGTCTTTGTTCGGCAATTTTTTTAATCTACTGATCTTGTTGGATTAATTGAACTGAATCCTTTAAAAAATTAGATCCGTTTTAAACAGTTTTTGCTATTTCATTGCTGTTAATCAACGAGCGAATTACACAAAACTAGAGTAAATAGGTCTGCTGAATTTAATTCGTTGTAGGCTGCAGTTGATTGTATTTCAAGTGTAATGTTTGCAAGTCGTGCTCTTATCATGGAATTTGTAAACGAAATATCTTTTGATTCTTGAAATGTTAACTCTGTTAGTGACAGATATGCTAACTACGAACAAATTTGAAGTACATAACAGTGTGCGGTAAAATTTTATTTTCTAAATTAAAAATAGTAATATGACGTATTTACATTGTGCTTTGAGACATTGGGATATATGGTCGGCGTTTTAGCTATAAATCAAGTTACTAGAGTAAAAAAGTCTTAATTTTTAATAGACAACTTAGATGTCAAATCACAGTGTTTTCATCAGATTTGAATTTTTTAAATTGTTCATACAGTTATATCTAGGTACTGTTAGGCTTAACTCTGGCGCAGAGTTGGTGTAAAGTGATACAACATTGAGGCGTTCAGGGGTAAGTTAACTGAAAACTTTAATTGTTTTAGTAATTGTTATATTTGCACGAGATATGGTTTGATTTTCAAACATATATTTTGACTGTCGTTACTATAATACAATTTTCTTGCTTTCACAGTTTTTGTGTAATGGTAAGTGAAAGTCCAGATTTGTATGAAACTGTTTTATAATGAATATTAAACAAACTGACTTAACTAAATGACATAATTCACACTGAAGAACAGTGTCACAGGATACGACAAGATATGTATACGGACAGCATTAAACAGTTTTTGTGTTTATAAAAAATACTGAACTTAAAAAATTACCAAATTTTTTTGAATTAATTAAATACAAAAACACAGAGTGCCGTTTTTATACATATTTTTGCGTAACCTAAGACACAGTATGTCAGTTCTTTTTCGTTCTAGTATAAAACAGTTTTATCAAAAATTGGACTTTGACACGCCATTATACGAAAACTACGAGAGCTAAATAATTTTCAGTACAGGTAAAAATAGTCCCGCTGTATGTCACGAAACAAACCAAACCACTTGCAAATATAAAAATATTTTAAAATAATTAAAATGGTCAGAAAGCTCTCCCCTTCAGAAGCTGTTTTTCATCTGCTTTATATTCCACTGTTCCGTAACTTTTATTATATAAATAATCCTTCATGTGTGAAGCCCCTCTGTCATGGGAAATACTTGTGGACGACCAGCTCGTCACCAATATTTAGAATGATATTTGTTATTTATTTGACTAATTATTCTATGTTTGTATTTTAGGGTATAGTAGATAACAAATATTGGGTATATAGAAAGTACGTTTCTCCAGATTTTATCCTACAAAATTATGTTCCCGGTTTGTTTAAAATTTTCTGTACATTAATAGGTAACAATTAATAATGTTTTATTGTAATTTTTTTCTGGTAAATCTCTAAATAATGTATCAAATTCAACATCAATTATATTTTAAAAGGAATAGCTGCTGAATTTTTATATTTTTGTTTTATAACATTAATATATTTACTGAAAATTTGTTTCGTTAATTGTTTGTACATTGGAACATAATAAATACGGAATAGTTGATTTAACACCATATCTCGCTAAACCAAATGAAGAAAATCTAGTTCATAAAAGCTATTAAAACAACCACATGCTGCTTTTTTTTTTTCTCTCAAGAAATTTGCTATACTCCATTTCTCTTTCACAATATAAAAAAAACTGATTTTAAAAAAACCTAATTGAATCGGTCATTTGAGAAATAACATAAATCACATTTCAGCCAAAATGAGTTATGGGTATTATAATGTTCTACAGAGGTAAACACACGTTGTACTATTGAAACCACATAAGTCAGTCGTTATTTGCTTGTACAGCAAGGCGCAGAACTGTGAGTTCATTTGAGAAACCCCATAAGTCACTGACTTATGTTCTTTCTCTAGTATACTCATATCACTGACTGGTGTTCTTTCTCTAAGGAACAGATTGCTGCTTCCATAAACATGTGCCTCCATTTCTTGTGATACAATATTTGTTGCTCTATGGCACCTTGCAGATTGCCCACATGTGCAATACACCTGTTGAACTTCCAGTGACTAAGGCATGGTTGTCTCCCCATCAATGAGAAAAAAATGGCTGACCTACATAAATTTCAACCATTTTTACCAGACGCAGATGATATCCAGTTATTTTACAATGAGGTGTTTGCTTGGCCAAATATTCGTAAAAGCTCTTGTATAGAGCACGAGATGTTGCACTGAAAAAACAGAAATTATTATAAGACCAGAAGTACATTACTTGCAAGTCTTACAAAGAGATGTGTGCTTGGACAAACAACTGTTTTTTTAAGTGTGTTGTGGAACATTGTGCATTATATTATAGAAATAAGTGATATTTTCACATTTTGTAGCAATTTATATTAAGCAAATTGTTTCTCGTGGGACATAATACGTAAACATATAAATAAAGATATTATCAACATGTATTGTAAGAAAATACACGATACGCAATACTGTATCATACTATCATTTTATAATGCAATCGCCCATTAACTTGTGAAACAACATAAGTCAACATTTCAAAATTGCTGCCGTTCGTACATTTAAACACAGAATCACATTTAATTGGATCTATCATCTAAATAATGACACAGGATGTGTTGAGTAACGCTTGCAACGATTTATAGGTCAATATTTATCAATTTAAAGCTTCAAATACAGCTGTTTACTTGTGAAACAACATAAGTCAAATATTTGAAATGAGCGTTGTTCTTATATAACAACACAGAAACAAATTTCATTACAACCATCGTTAAAGTAATTTTATGAAGTATTTGCAGTAATTTTTTTGCAAATTTTTCAAAAGTAACTTTCAGAAATACAGTGTTCTTTCACTTCCTGAAAAGTGGACATTTTTGACTTACGTTGTTTCTCAAATGACCGATTCAGTTTTTTTTTCTCCATTTGTGTAGATGATATCTCCAATATTTGCAACGAGAATAGTATTATCAAAATTTTCTGTAAATAATCATAGTATAAATTTTTAATTTGTTGGTTTCATCCAAACGAATTATATCAATTAAAAGTTTATAATATCTCTAACCCAAAATTTATAACATATTTAATCCAACCATATTACATAAAATAAAATAGGATTACACTTATAGCAAAATGCTATAATATATGTAATATAAAATACAAATTCATATTATCTCTAACCAAAAATAATAAAATTAAATATTCTAACACAACCCAACCCAAAATTATAAAAAAAATATATAAATATATTTTAAAAAGTAGATAGAACAAAAAAATCTAATTGTTATAAAACATAAAAGGTAGATAACAATCTATAAACATTAAATTATTTAAATCGCAGCTGAGAATGGGCAGCTGAAAACACAGCGCCGCGTTTTTTTTATACAAGTTTGAACCAATGAGTAAAAATTTTAAATTAGTTTATTATGAGCATGGGAAATTGACTAACGATTGCATAGCCTTCAAAGACATTACCAAAAATAATAGCGAATTTGCTAACATACTTTTTAAACTCAATGAACGAAAAATAGAGCAACTGTAAGAAAGGGGTAAAAATGTTGGCAAAAGATAATTATTTTTGTGGGTGTTATTTTTTACGTGTGGTCTTTGCTTATTTTTATGCTATAAACGGAGCAGACTTTGAAGATAGTGGTGAATTCATCAAATAAACGATGATTAACGATAGGTAAACAAATTAATGAGAGGGTGATTCTTGAATAATGTAAGGAATTTAATGTAAACAATTTAAATTATGTTCGTGAGCTATTAGAGTAATTTTGACGGGCTATCATTTTACCAACTCTTTTTAGTTTTTTATCGTAATGTCGCCGTGGCAATGTGTCACATACAGTTTTGAGATATTATTGTTAGTAATGAGTTTTTTTTAGTAATAGTTATGATTTAATTCGAGTTATTTTACCAAAAGTTTAATCCATTCACGTTCTTATATTTACTATAATTCATCCTCTGTGCTCACTAAATGGGGATAAATGGGAGAAGTAACAATGTTTTAAATATCTATTATTTCAGTTTACTCTGAATTTAGCATGAAAGTGAAAACTTTAATAAAATGTGTCTATTCACTTTCAATCATTTCCATGAATCCCTCTGTTTCGCCGAATGAATTAAAAACGAAAATTTCCATTGTTTTAAATATCTAATATTATATTTAACCCTGAATTCAGCATTGAAAATAGAATATCACACGTATTGAAAAAATGTGCTGAAATCAGCATTATGTATATATTGCCACTGGCTGCATCTTATTAAGCTCTCTTAGTCTCAGTCACCTGGTTTTCGAATTCTTAGCACAAAAGGTCAATCAGGCGTCGTTTATTCTTGGCGTTGGATAACAGTTTTTCCTGGGGCACTTTGATTATTGTTGACTCTTCGAACAATATGTCATTGCAAGAAAAAACATTGTAGTGACGCATTCGTTCAGCATAGGGCTCTATAAAGACTATGTAAAATCGTCCGCCATTTTGGGTCCTTTGCAGCTACCGCAAGCCAAGTCATGCTCGCGCAAAAAAAATCGCAGAAACCTAACTCATCACCAATCGAAAACTATTCGGTCAATCAACTTTAAAAAAATTACGGAGTATTAATGAACTGTCCTTCCAATGACGCTATTCATTAATTTTCTTTATGACAGTTATTTACTATGTAAAAAAAGTTTAACGATGGCATGACAATTTTTGACCGGGAAATGCAGGGTAAAATGTAGTAAGCGAGAAACTTTTTGGTTTTAAGAGATTGATGGGAGTATCAGTGGACGAAACAAAAAGGATAGTATAAAATTTATAGTTATGCCCCTCTTGGCGAGTTTCGCGAATCACTGTTCTTTTGGCGGCAGGTTGAAGACAGAATATAGGCTATCTGGCGCGCGGCGCCGCGCCGTCTAGCTAAACGATCTGACTACGAATTATACCTTGATTTGTCTTCATAGAATTTAAGAGGTTTATTTTTACTCTACATTTTGTATTTATTATAACGTTTTCAACTATCAATAACTGATTTTAGGGTTGTATACAAAAGTATACGTTATCGAATATAAAAAAATGTACCAAATAAAATATTGAATAGAAAAATAATGCAACATCCTTAATTTCACTACAGATAGTTTTTGAAAACTGCTATTTTTTATAGTCTTTTAAGATTGTTGATTCTCCCACAAAATAGGCTTAGACTTACATACAACTGGAAATATATATGTTTATTTACTTAAAGGCACATTTTAAACAATTAATAATAAATAATAAATACACAAAAGCTAATTCATCTGATGTCTATACTAGGTTTTTAAAGTATCGGTAACTCATTGAAATGCAAATATAATGTTTTTAACTTTGTGCTGTTTGTTATGTAGCTACGTATTCATACAAGTATTATCGAGGCTTCAGTAGTAAAAGAGGCAGTTATCACATTAAAAGTACAGCATGCATTCAATTTATTTAACATTATAAAAATATTCAGTTTGTTAAAAATAAAAAAAAATGTAAATTTTTAAAGAAAGTGATTCAAGAAAATTGGCCTTATTACAAATTATTGGTATGTAATAGCAAACACGTTTGTGTTTTGCGTTACTAATAAAAAATACATGATTACCAATCTGACAGATCGATGCATCTCTACTCTGTTGCTAAAACGTTATATGAAGATTTTTACGTAGTGTGTCTTGAAGCTATATAAACGTAAATAGTTGCTGATAATGAATTTGTTTTTAAACTTATTTAATTGAGTTTTCTAAAAGTTCATTTACTAATATGAATTTAAGTTTTGTTTTAAGTCAATCTGCATTAAAAATTACGACACACTGCCTATCATGTAGCGGTGTGAATAAAATTATTTTTTTTTGTACTGTAGCTGCCCTTCTCTCACTCTGTGCAGACGGTATATAGCCTCGCTGATTTATAGAGTCGGGATGATAAATATAAATCTTTCTTCACACACTTGTGCAAGTGCTAATTTTTCTTACAATACGACCAAACATATTTGTTATAGTCTATGAGTTAAATATCTGAAACATAGCATGCTTACTTTTATGCCCATTAAGCCAAGCTAACAAACATTACATTTCCGTAAATTTGTGGAAAACAGTATGGAGTAGTGCTGCTAATTTACTGTAGCGTACCTCGAAAATAAAACACGCGGTATCTTACACCTATACTTAAATACGCTCTGTAAACATGTTGGATACAAATTTGTATTTAGAGGTTCTTTCCTTTTTACTGTATGTCTGTAAATAATACAGTTATCGCCCAATACAGTTAATGCGGGAATTGTAATTTCTGTTCTATCATGGGCCTCTCTGGTAAGTAAATTTAGGGGGGGGGGGCCATGGGATGTAAATGTTTTGACGAATAGAAGTAAATATATCCTAATAGAATGTTTGATAAATAAATTTGACTTTCAAACAGGTTGAGCACTGAAATAATTATCCTTTACGTGTATTAGTATTCAAGTTAACAATATATAAATAACACACAATACCTTCACTTGAACATCAATATGTCCCTGTGTCCCCTAAACAAGGAATGTTTGGAGGGGAAATGTCCCCCCCCCACATCACCCCCCGCCAGAGAGGCCCACGTATTCAATGTCTACATTATCACGATGGATATTCATAAAGTAAGAATTTCCGTTATCAATGAGATACTTGTTAGAAATTTGTTACATACAAAAGCCTATTAAGGCCTTGCTATTTAGTTTTGTAATAGTTCCAAAAATATGTTTTTAAACGCAAATTAATACATATATCAAACATTCATTCTTACAGTTTTAACACTTATGTATCATCGTTTGTATATGAATTTTTCTGTTCCAATACTAAATGTATTTTTAGATTTTTGCCTCTGAAATAATACATATTTTGTTGTCAAAATAAGCCAAAATGAAGCAAAATAATTTTTTGCTAGCAAACGGTACATTATTTTAAAAAACGCTCTGGCATAATTGTGTATCGTATGACTGTACAGAGTATCAAATTTTATTTTCAAAGCATTTGGTTAAAAAATATTTGAGTTATTTGCAATTGTTTGAAATAAATGACAGATCATGGCCTTAAAAACTACAGTGAACCTTGTTAATATAAACCACGTAAATATAAATATCTGGTTAACCCTAAGTAATTTTCGTTCCCCTAAGAATGCGATGAAAACTGTAACACTAACTTAAACGCTCAATAAAATGTTTCCTTGTTCACCACACAACGCCAGAACTTCAACATGCCTGCAGAGGTTCCTCATTCATTGCGATAATTCGGCACAACGTATCTTCTCCCAGAAATGTGTGACATATATTTATATTGTATATGCGTTTTACTACGAACTGTCGCTTCAGAGGCAATAATTAAAAATAAAAATTAACGTTAGTAAAGATATTTATATAAATATAATGTAAAAAGTTTATAACAATGACTAATAAGTGACCAAAATACGTGTTTTAGAATAAGGGTATGTCCATGAAACAATATTGTTCGAAACACATTTATTGCTTGACCACTTAAAACATATCCTTTGTACTTATACCACGAAAAACAGCCATCTGTGGTTGCTTTGGGGTATTACTAAGGCGAAGGAACGAAACTAAAGCGTGCTGCGCAGATTTTTCACTAATATATTTCTCTTGCAGCTTGTGTCGCAGATTTGTGTGTCTTAATACTTCTTATTTTCTGTACAATTTTCAGATTCTTATTTTTACGAATCTTTTTCTGTATGCTCGCCTGCTCCCAGCTTATAGGGAGGGTGGAGGGCAGGGTCTGAGATGGACCCTGACCCGACGAAACCTGACCTGAGCGGAGGGGAGTCGGGACGGAGGCCTTCGGCCGAGGTAGCTCCCCCCTCAAACACCCCACTCAGGACATACTCCAAAAAGTCCCCACTGAGGATGCCACCTGAGACTGCCTTCAACACCGCACCGCGCCAGGAGGCTACAGGGAGTGGCCCAGGATTTACGACGTACTCGGTGTCCCTCTCGGGGTTCGAGGTCCCTCAGGACCCTCGCACTGCCGCCCAGCATCGACGGAAAAGCCGCTCGACGTCTCGTGGTCGCCACTCAATGCCGTCCCAGACCTCCCGGACTAACAGCTCTCAAGGATCGACTTCCGACTCGACTGAAACGTCCAGCTACAGAGACCGCTCTCCGACAACCTCACAACAGACACCTGATGCCATACCTACCGATGTACTTCCTGACATGCCTGACCTTACTGATGTTCAGGCTTCTCACCAACAGGTCCAAGATCGCCGCCTCCGACTGGAACACATTCTTCGAAGCCTCCCAGATAACCCATCTGTTAGTATGCTGCGTGACAAGATGTTACAACTGTCCACCTCCTATCGCTCTACACCTCTGACAACCCCACATTTTCTCGCAGCTCCAGCCGTATCGGCCCATTCTTCGACCGGCTCTGTTGCCGCTACTGCTGCTCAGGTTGCTACTGTTGTCACCACCACCCTGACTTCTTCCACTCCGACGCAGACGCAGGCAGTTCTGCCATCATCACACCACTTCACTTCTTCTTCCCAACAGCAGGGTGCCTTCCAAATTCGCCAACAGTCTTCCGCACCGATTATCTGCTACAGCTCAACCTCCACCACTGCAGGTGGTCATCAGTATGCATCTCCTCATTTCCGCACCACACCATTGTTTCCATTCGCCAGTTCTTCTTATTTGGACAGTCAGTATCCTCCTCCCTTTCAGCCGCCACGCCCGCTCTCTGCACCATTACCTACGGCACCACAGATCTACTATCTGCCTTCGCAGCCCTCTCAGCCGTACTCCTACCATCACTCGCTGGACTCGCAATATCCTCCTGCGTATCAGCCGCTGCCGACCCACATCCTCTCTCCACGCCCCCCGTTGCTATCACCGCCAGAGGCCCACTCAACTGGACCTGCTCCATCTTCGATCGCCTCCACTGAGCCAGATGTCGTCGTCAGCAGAGCTGTGGATCCTGACCAGGAAGTTATCATGGAGGACGTCGGATCGGATTCTGCCGCCGATGTCCAGATCGCGCGTACGTCTCAGACTGACCAACACCCCCCGGCTGCTCCGGCAGAGGTAGTAGATGGCTTCGTCGTCCTGAAGAAGTCGGCCCGTAGGACCGCCCGTCACTCGCACTCTACCGACAACAATGTGGCCCTCACTAACCGATTTGCCCCGTTGACTGATGACTCTACCGTGGTTAAGGACGCTGTTTCCGACACTTGTGCTGCACCTCCTGACCGTGCCAGCCACTCCGTTCCCACATGCCCATCTCCCCCTGCCCCTACCACTTCACAACCCTCTCCCTCTTCTTCGCACCTGCATCGACCACCACCTCCGGCACCAGTCAAACCTGCTCGCATGCCCCCCATCTCCTGTCTAGTTTCACCTGCTTCACAACCTTTCCTCTCTGCTGCTCGCCTAGAAAAAGACCTTACAGGCAAACTCCGCGTGTCCTCTATTGGTGACCGTACTTCCTTCTACACCGACAACTCCCACGACCATACCTTCTTGTTCCAGAAACTGGCTTCCCTCGGCTATCGACCCTTCACCTCCCTACGCCCTGATGAAAAAGTTGACCGTGTTGTTATCCGCCGCCTTCCTCTAACCGTCACTCATGAAGAACTCCGCACCCAACTCATTGATATTGGCTTCCCGGTTGGCACTATAACGAAAATGCGGATGTCTCCTACCGCCACATCACAACCATTTTTAGTCTCCACTACTCGACTCGGGGGTGCAGCACCTTTTTACCGACTCAAGACCTTAGGCTGCTGGGTGGTATCCGTCGAGAGGTACCGAGGCTCTGGGTGCTACAGGTGTCAGGGGCTGGGCCACTCATCAACTCGTTGTCACCGGGACCTGGCTTGCTTCAAGTGTGGTCAGGAGCATTGGAGCCGCACCTGTAGGCGAAGCCAACAGAACGTAAGTGTGTCAACTGCGGCGGTGCCCATATTGCCACTTCCCTCACCTGCCCATCCATACAAGCGTACCTCCATCGTCACCCGCTGTCTGCACCTACCCGCTATACCCCTGATGACCCCCAGTTCGTCAACCTGTCCCAGATGTCACCTCTCATTTCACTTTCCCTGCACCGCGATCCAACGCATGGTCAAACCCGCTGTCTCTCACCTCCGCTCCTACTACTCCCGCACCTCCCTCATCTACACCCCTCGCATCTCGCCCCACTGCCTCCTCATCTATCTTACCTCTTCTGCCCTCTCACCACCCTTCTCCACCCGATGACCTACCATCTGTCTCCACCATGTTTCAGGACTTCCTCAACTTTTTTCGCTCCTATCTCCCCATCATCCGCCGCACTCTTCTTGCCTTTTCCCGTGCCCGTTCTCCTTCCGAAAAGCTAGATGTCCTTTTCCAGGCCCTCCTGTCCTTTCTTGATGGCCCTTCCCCCTCCCCTTAAGGCTCTCACTTGGAATACCTTTTCCCTTCTCCCCAAACTGCACAATCTCCACTCTCTTCTCCTTTCTCATTCACCCGATGTCGTGTTCCTTACTGAAACCTGGCTCCATCCCACCACACCTCTCACCGTCCCAGGATATGTCATCCACCGCGCCGACCGTGATGGCCGGGGTGGTGGCGTGGCACTCCTGCTCCGTTCCTCCATTTCCCACCACCGCCGTCATCTGTCTCTCTCCGCTGCGACTGAGGCAGTCGCCGTGCGTGTTCATGGTGCTCCTTATGCTCTCACCCTCATCTGTGTCTACTTGCCCCCTCAGTTCCCCTTCCCTGTTGCCGACGTTGAAGCCCTCGGTCGCCTCGATGTACACGTCGTGGTGGCCGGGGACTTCAACGCAACCCATCCTTCTTGGGGCTGTCCCACCTCCAATCGGAGGGGGACTTCCCTCCATCGCTTCCTCCGGCGTTCCCACCTTTCTCTTCACGCTCCCACCACACCAACTTTCTTCCCTACCCAACTTCGGCGTCAACCCAGTATTATCGACTTTCCTCTTGCCTCCAACCTCCCGGTCCTGTCAGACCTCCACACTACCACCTCTGGCTCCTCCGATCACCTCCCGGTCCATTTTACCATTCACTACTTCCCCTTTACCAACCCTCATCTCCCTCGCTTTGACTTCCCACGTGCCGACTGGCGAGGATTCTCCTCCACCTTGTCCAACAGCATTGATTTGACTGTCTCCTTTAATACCCCTGCCGATATTGACTCCCATGCCTTATCCTTCACTCAAGCCATTTCTTCTGCCGCTGATACCCACATACCCCTCACCAATCCCCGCGCACTCTCTGCTCCCCCATTCCCACCCTACATTCGAGACGCCTTGTCTCTGCAGAACTATTTCCGCGGCCGGTGGCAGGCATCTCGCAACCCGTGGTATCGACGGTTATACGTCATACTGCGCGGGAGGTGTCGGCGGCTGGTCGCGGGGTGGCTCGCTGCCCGGGAGACTCGGCGTCTCCAGGCCCTCTCAGCGACCTCTGGGTCCCTCTGGTCACACCTTCGCCGTCTCCGTTCTGTCCCCACCCAAATTCCTCCACTCACCACACCTGCCGGCGTTGCCGAAACCGCCCTCGACCGTTCTGCTTCCCTCTCCTCTTACCTCCACTCCACCTTTATCTCTGCTGCTCCAGCCACCCTCTCCTCCTCGTCTTCAGACGACGAGGACCACCCTCCTCTTCTCCCTACCCACGTCACTCTTCCACTACTACCTGTCCACCTACCTTTTCCCCTCACCACCCCTGCCGAAATTCGCACCCTACTCGCCTCTCTCCGACCCTCCTCTGCCCCTGGTCCCGACAACCTTCCTGCTCCGATTCTGCGCGCCTTGCCTCGCAAGGCCGTAGTCTTCCTTATCAATGCCATCCTTCTCCTTTGTCACTTCCCGTCCTGCTGGAAGTCTTCCATTGTTGTCCCCATCCCCAAACCTGGTAAACCCCCGTCTCTCCCCTCCTCCTACCACCCTATTTCCCTCCTACCCATTCTCTCTAAGGTCGCTGAGAGAGCCATCCTTGCCCGTCTTCTACCCGCAGTCACTACCACCAATCTCCTTCCACCACACCAGTTCGGATTCCGCCCATCTCACTCCACCTCCCATGCCATTGCCCGTGTGGAGCACCTGGTGGTGCATGGGTTTTCTAGGCGGCAACACACGGGCATGGTACTCCTCGACCTTGCCCGCGCCTTTGATTCCGTCCCACATGCCCAACTCATCTCTCGCCTCTCTTCCACTGCTCTTCCTCCCCACCTCATCCGCCTCCTCTGCTCGTACCTGGACGGCCGCTCCTTCCGGGTGCGAGTGGAGGGGTCCCTTTCTGCCCCTACACCTATTCCCGCTGGTGTCCCTCAGGGCGCCATCCTCAGTCCCCTCCTTTTCACTCTCCACATTTCCGACCTCATTCCACCCCCCGGCACTTACCTTGTCCAATACGCTGATGATACCTGCCTCCTCGCCTCCTCCGTCCATGAGCGCCTGCTCGGGGAGCGCCTCAGTCGTGGCCTCACGTCTCTCAACACCCAATTCCTACAGCACGGCATCGGCCTCAACCACTCCAAGTCCTCCGCTATTCTCTTCTCACGTTATCACCCTTCACACTCTCATCCTCCTAATATCGCCTCAACCCCCATTCCATGGTCACCTACTGTCCGGTACCTTGGCATCACCCTCGACTCCCGTTTCACCTTCATCCCCCATTTCGCCGCCACCGTCACCAAAACTCGTGCAGTCCTTTCCCAACTAGCCCCGATCCTTCGTCCTCGCTCTGGTACCCCACTTGACACCCGACTCACCGTCTACCGCTCCTTGGTTCTCCCGCTTCTCGTCTATGCTAGCCCCGCTTGGTCACACTCCTCGCTGTACAATCTCCGCCCCCTCAACCGTACTTATTTTCTTGGTATCCGCCTCCTTCTTGGCCTCCCCCGTTCTACCCTCCGTATTTCACTCCTTGAACGATCCCGCCTACCTCACTTGTACAACATCCTGTCCAGCGCCACCACCAAATTCATTTCCAAATGTTCCGCTCACTCCAACCCCTACATCCGGCAATTGGGCGATCCGCCCCCGCCAACGACACACCCCCGACGGCCGCTCTTCAGCGTCGACCACCTGCACGCCGCTCCTGACCAAGGACTTCCGAACTTCGCCGCCGGGGATCCCGGTGGCTAACGTCGGCCCTTCCCACTCCTGACGCCCGCACCCTCCCCACCGAGGACATCCATCACCGTCAACTGAGGACCGCCATCACCCCCCTGGACTGAAGACCACCGGACGCCACTGAATCGCCATGGATTTCACCACATCACCGCCAACCTTCGTCGCCTAGACACTCGTGCCTGCCATTTCCATCCTGGCACGCACTGCCTTCCATCATCACATCACCGTGCCACCCAGCAGTCCTCATCTTCGCTCCCCCTCATTATTACTAGCCCGCTAGGACACATTGTTGTCGGTACGGGTACTTGAATGAAATGATGTAACATGCGCTACTCAATAAATTGGCTCGTGTAGCCTAACAATATTTTGTTCGGGGCTGAAAGACACTTTCGGCCCCCTTTAAAAAAAAAACTGTCATAAAAATTCATGTGACGGTTGCGGCAGATCACAGTTAGCTATTTCAGGAACGAGCCTGGTACTGTAAGGGTTATGAGTTCAAATCTAGGTGTCGGTTGAATTTTTTTTACGTTATATATTCATTTGGGATATAATTGAAGTTCTATGCTGTAGTGTACATAACAAAAATGTAAATAAAAGATGCAAGATGTTCTGCAAAAAAAAGAAACTAAGTCATAATTCTAATTTGCATTAACAATATTTTTAGTGATGAAACTGTATTAAACTGTGCGCAAAATAACTGCTTGTTGTAAAATTTGTACATATTTTAAAATTTAATTAATTTTAGTACAGTATCTCTTCCACTGTTACGCACAAACAGTGCTTTGGTTTGATGCTCTATTTTAGGTTATAGATTAATGAATATAATAAAATAGTTACGCAATTTTCTACGCTGCATCTGGGTAGAATAAAAAAATGCTGTAAACCATAATTTCAAATATATTCAATATAAGTTTTTGTGATATTACAAAATGTGTAACTTTAGCTTACATCGCGGGTGATCAATTTAATCTGAAAAAAAAAAAAATGTAAAATCTTTGGTACACAGCATTAGTTAAATAGAAGTATGTAAATGAATAACAGTTCTTTACTACTTATTTTTACAATTATGTTCTATGTTATCTAATTAAGTAAATAGTAAAAAGTAACATTACAAACTAGAAACTTAGTAACATATATATATATATATATATATATATATATATATATATAACTGACATTTTCATAGTAAATATTGTGTAGATAAACTAAGAGTGAAGTTGTGCTCGCGTCGGCGTGCGAGACCATGCCTCGCGCAGGAAATATTATATCTTCTTCCACCTGCCGCCAAAACAACAGCGATTCCCGGAAATCGTCATGAGGGGCATAGAAAGTTAATTTATACTATCCTTTTTATTTTGTTCGCTGATACCCCCCAACTATCTCGTATAACAAAAAAGTTTCTCGCTTACTATAATTTACTCTGCATTTTACAGTCAAATGTCAACATGGCACTGTTAAAAATTTTTTTTAATTATATGATAGTTGAATAAAATTAAGTTAATGGACATTATCGTTGGCAGCATAGTTCATAAATGCTATACAAAAATTTTGAATACATTTGGCTGAATAGTTTCAGATTTATGAAGAGTTTAGTTAGACAGGTTTTTGTGGCGCGCGCGCATGCATTGGTTTGCGCCAGCTCAGAAAGACCCAAAATGGCGGACGATTATACCCACTCTTTATAGTGCCTTAGTTCAGCAGTTTTTTTTTTTTTTTTTATTCCTGTGGACATAATCGACTGTATACTTATCAAATATTACTGACACATTCCTACCAAGGTGGTGGAATGTGTAGCTGATGAACCTACCGAACACTACTCTAATGGAATCATTACTGTTTCAGATAATCACCACTACAAATGTACTACAGCTCACACGGGGATGTTTTGGAGGAGCGGTGTGAAAGAAGAGCAGAATTTAAATCTTGTACTTTTACGCATCCCTTCGGCATTGAACAATGCCATTGGGCACCTAAAAAAGAAACATTCTGTCCTATCCAGAAAATTTTACTGAAACCATCCTTTGTATAAATATGATCGTTACAAATAACTAGTCAATAGGCCATATTTATTTCTAGGCAATATAAGGAACAGTTACTTATGTAGGAGTGTTCTCGTTAATTTTATTGGCGTCATAATAATTAATTTACTTTACAATATTACAAGTTGATTTCCGTGATCCTATTATATCAGGTTGCAATGTTAAAGAAACAAGTTCATGGAATAAGTGCACAGTAACTTTGAGCATTCACGCCACACGAAAATGGGTTTGTAATGAATGCTTAGTAGAAGATCCACGTTAGGTCCTTACTCTAGTTTGAACAGTTTTCTTGCCCTTAGTCGTTGGCACTATGTTTTAGTGCCGATTTTTTACATTTATTTGAACAAAAATACACCTATTTCATTACTTTTACATGGTATTATGCAGTTGCTAATTAAAACCCACAATTCAGTATAGTAAGTGTTTCCATATTTCTCTAGTGGAGTGTAATATTCCTATAACTTTTTTTTTCTTTTGTACGTAATGGGAGAACTAACAGGTCTACATGCGTAATTCAGTATTTAAATTAAAGGTAAACAAAATTACTAAACATAATTTCAACATGACTTTCCACGCAGACGAGTAGTTTTTAATGATACTTGTCTCCAAACTCTACATATCAAAAGTTTTTCACTTTTTTGGTAAAAATGTCAACTTTTGAAAGTTTTCGGCACAACTAAACGTAGACAGCTGCAGCTGGGCTCTAATTGCAGATAATTGAATATAGTTTTAAAAATGTATGTGTAACATTTTCTTTAGAACGCATCCGATATAAGTAAAGTATTCTTGAAATTTTCTACATGTTTGCCGTTTTTCACACACTAAAAAATACTTTAATTATCACGGAAGTTATGCGACTGTTCAATTATTATTCAAACCGTAAAGGACAATTTATTTCGACAACTTAACGAAACCAACGTAACTAGAGGTGGTGCAGTTTCTTTGGCAAACTGACAACATTGTGCTTCCTAGCCTGTATCAGATCTTATCTTTCCCCAAGTAGTGTTTCGCTGCTAAAAGACTAACCTCCGTTGGTGAACTGGATCCTTTTGATAAAGCAGTATGTATGGCTGCAGACGGCAGTTGGGTTTGTCATTTGTTGGGGTTTCTTGACACACGTGTCCTCTGTGTCTGTATCCTTGCTGTAACTGCAGGAGTAGCACTTCATGCCTGAAACATACGTCACAGTCGCTTGCATAGAAAAGGCTTTAAATTCACAGCTGATTTGTATACAGTACCTTTATGAGCCGGTGATTGCCAATTGAGCAACACACACACTGTGAAAAAAATATTGTAAGTTCAAACAAAAATTTATTTGAAACAACCTAATGATATTTTTAATACGTGCAAACAAATGTGTGGTTTGTTACATCAAATTTTTTTTTTTTAACCAAATGACGTGATGAATGATGCCATACAGATACTGTACAATCAAACATACTTCGTTTGTTTTAGCAACCATTAAAGAATTCGATGTTTAAATTATTTTGCTTGCTCTTATCCCGAAAATAAAGATATTTACACACCATCTTTTATACAAGTAATATTTACGTGTGAATATTAAAAAAAAAACTACGGCAGCAAATGGATTTAAACACCGCTACCTTCAGAACGTTGACCACGCACATTACCACTACACCACCACGACTTACAAAGTATTTAATTAATTTTTACGTTCACAAGCCTGTGACACGTAATTCCGGTAAACTCATGATTCTGATATAATGACTGACGCTCGCTGTTTTCATCTCCGAAACCTTTTCAAAATTTTACACATAATTCTCTGCAAAATATGGTTAGCATGAAATGGAAACTAGAATTAGACTCGTGTGTACTCGACAAAATGTTTTAACCGTTATAGTTATTTTCAATCATTTAACCTAACGTAACTGTACAATAGAACACAAAAATTAATTGGCATAATTTACCAATTTATTACATACATAAAGAGGCGAGAAAAGTTTTCTAAACCCCCGTGTGTGTAAATGCGAACATGTGCATACCAAATATCTACAAGTACATTACAAGTACGACTTCCCAAACGGACATATTTCGTCGCTTCTAACGAAATCGTT
Organism: Medauroidea extradentata; assembly: GCA_003012365.1. Taxonomy (NCBI): domain Eukaryota; kingdom Metazoa; phylum Arthropoda; class Insecta; order Phasmatodea; family Phasmatidae; genus Medauroidea; species Medauroidea extradentata. The sequence continues at coordinate 46,648 of PNEQ01033873.1, read as the reverse complement.
TCTGTGTTTTAATATCTGCTATGGTTAAATTTGCCAAATCTATGTAGTGAGTCATAAATATTGTTGACACCAATAAATATGACAGTTAAAGCAAATAAATAAAATCGTATAAGCAAACTAGCATTCGTATTTTTAACAGGAACACACAGTATTTCCACTTGACGAGGCAACAAAAATTACATGAAGACTTTTTGACTTCGGGAGTCCTAAATTGTTTGCTTCAAACATTATAGAAAACTATGCTAATGAAATTACAAACTGGACGTTGTGCTAGTGGTAAAACATCGAAATTCGGTGGTCATGACAACAAGGATATAAAAATAATCGCCAACTCATTCAAATTAACGTATAATCAATTTCATGCTAGTGGTGGCAAGCCTTTGATGTTTCTTGCATAATACGCTTTATTAAACGAAATACTTTGAGCAGAATATTGTTCTTAATCATGGCCGATTTACTGCCTAAAATGACATTGGAAGTTTTTCAACAGCTAACAACTAATGGCATTATTCATGTGTCACTTGACTACATACTCACCCATTACAACGTCCAAACTTGCTGCAAATAGCAGCAAATACAATAGTCTCATGTCACACAACGTCGTAGACTAAACTGTGCTCAACTCACAAACACACCATTGATAAGATTGCCTGAAATCACAGATAGCACCTGACACCTGCGCAGAACATCATTCTTAATGACAGGTACGTCACTCATATCGCGCTGCTGCGCCCGTGAAAACATCCTCTCGTACGTTGTCGCCAAACAATGTCGATACCGCACCTGCCGTTGGATAAGCTGGAATGACACCATGTTCTCATCGTAGACCCATGAACTGTGGACTGAGAATGTGTACTGTGTGCCAAACGCACAGAGGCTAACGGGGTCGCAGTTGGCGCAGTGGCTAGTGCAATCGCCTCCCTACAAGGCGATCCGGGTTCGATTCCCGGCTGGGTCGGTCCCGTGGTATTCGCATGTGAGAATCGTGCTGCTGGTCGGCGGATTTTCTCGGGGACCTCCCGTTTCCTCGCACCTATATTTCAACGCTGCTCCATACTCGCATCATTGTCACCCCTCACCAGCGCTATAGAACAAGATGTTTTAAGTGCTGACCAAAACCTCTTCACAATTAAAAGACTAACATGACATCGAGTATGGGGTTCTGACAGAGCTTTCACAGTCGCACTTGCAACCAGTAACAACAGCCAAAAGGAGAAGTCTTTGTTCACTGCTTGCAATTACGTATTTTTACAGGGCCTGAAATTCATTGCAACGAGTTGTGATTGTTCCTTTTTATACGAAAATTCTGAATGCGATTAACATTTGTTATGTGTTAAAAAACACACAATTAAATCTGTGTCGCTAAATGTTTACATTTTTTAAATATGATATTCGTTCCTCTCAGAATGGTTACAAATTGCTGTTTTCGTCCACCAATCATCCAAAAGTACAGCGTATCTAGTGTAACACACCAACGTAAGAAAATAGATTTTATCATACTATCTTTTTGTACGATTTAATTTTATGTTTTGCTATTATGAAGTGTTCCTTCTTTTTTAGGGTTTCCTGTTGTTTTTTTTTTTTTTTTTTTTTTTTTTTTTTTTTTTTTTTTTTTTTTTTTTTTTTTTTTTTTTTTTTTTTTTTTTTTTTTTTTTTTTTTTTTAATGCATGAAGTTAGCTATGGGCAATAATTTTAATTGAACATTCGTTGTTCAGTAATGATCTAGGATAGGATATTATTGGTTTTGTCAAAGTTCTTTACCATCTTATTGACCAGAGTAGCAAAAAATTCTTCATTTTACAACGACGGAGTACAGTAGTTGTAGATATTGAACTAACTGTTCTACATATCTTTGGGTCCTTTTAATACATTAGCCAAAATATAGTTATAAATTTACTGAAGTTTTCTGCAATGTTAAAAGGTCATTAACATTAACAGTAAGCACATACTAAAATGTTGGAAAGAACTTATTGCCGTTGAAATTATAGCAAAATTTAGACTTTTTGCTTCTGCTTCTCTATAAATAATACTTTTTTTATGACTGCGACAAAAAAGTCAATAATATTCTATATCATTACCGAACAACGTATGTTCAATTAACATCAAGTCTAACTGGACTGAATTATCTCACTCCATGAGAATGTACTGGTATTGTGGGCATACGCCATTGCTCATGTTTTGCTGACCAAACTCCACTCGTATACTTCAGTCCAGTCCGGGTATTATTTTGTGGTAACGTTTTAATCCAGATTCGTCAGTCCTCTCCGGGTTGAAATTTTACTGTAACAGCAGTACTAAAGTTATAATGTTTCGTAGACAGCGAGAATTTTTTGTAGAATGCTACACACCCTGATTCATATTTTCTACAGTCATAGACCTTCTTTTTAAACTACTATACAAATAATTATTACTTCTAGAGTTATCGATCCGAATTATACCAGAACCACGCAAGAGAGCTCCACTGTCTATATTTTTACGTGAGCGTTCTACTTTCCTTAAATATGGCGGACGTCTCTATACAGTCAACATCAGGTTTCCTAACCTTCTAGTTATCATAAAGATATAGGAGTAGATATCTCCACAGTCCACATCTAACAGCGTTTTGCTCTATCGTTCTCCTTTCCTTACAAGCGACGATTAAGAACACCCAAGATTATGGTTGTTGCTAGGCGACCTCCCACGCTTGTTCAAGCTTCACAGAGCATTATTGTTTCTACAGTCTTCGAACTGCTTTGTGTATTGTGAACCTCTTTGTGAAACACTAACATAGTTTCTATTTGCGGATTGACGTACATACCCTTATTACTTATTAATTCATTGGTAGGAGAGGTTGACAGTTCTTTAAACTTTGTCATCGAGCAAGAATATGTTCACTAAGAAACAATTTTTTCTCAAGCCGTTTAAATTGTTGCAATGAAGTCGGACATCTATTTGTTCCCCAGTGCTACATATCGTTGGTCTATATTATGTTGGAGTGAGGTGTTTACATATCTAAACATAAATATATTGTTTTGTTATTAGTCGTTTTGACGTTAGCAGTGAACAGATTGTTCTTAGCCGTAGTTTCATATTTAATTTTTTAAGTTTATTTTACTTTAATCTGGAAAGATACTCTGTAAAAAAAAGTATGTAATTTGACTAAAGTGTATGTTGTGGCAGTGTGACCACTATTGTTAGTGTAATTTTACAGACCAAAAAGGGATCGTGTTTTTTTATTATGTCACTGTAAGCATTCAAATGCATGTGAAATAATCATGTCTGTGTAGGTGTATTTCTTAACGCAGTTGTGTTAAACTACTAATACTTAAAGGGTGAAAGTGCATTTTATATTTCCGTAATTTAGAACATAGCAAAATTTATTTAATAGAGGTTTTTTTTTATTTCACCGTGATTGTAAAGTAAGTTATATCAGCAAAAATCACGTTAAAAAGTTCTTTTTTCTTCAGAAGAATAAAATTTCACGCAACATATTCAATTTTTTTTCTACTTCACTTTAACCCTTTGCCTTGTACTGTTTAACAGCAATGGTTTGTAATCACTGAAACATTTTAAATTCATGTGGATTGGAACTTGCGACACTTCCTGTAACAAGCAGTAACTGAAACCACTAGACAAAAACCTTCTTACTGAGCAGAATGTTTCTTAGCTTAGAATTTATCCTGGAAATCACGGAAGATTTAACTGGTTGTGTTTGACATAAACAAGTAATATCTTAGCACACTATGAACAATTTACAAACATTCCACTCAAAAAAAATTGATAGTGTATTTACCCACACGACATGTTAGCTTACTGCAAGCCTTGAATTTGACTTGCAGTTATAAACTTGCTTCGGTAGACTTGCTGTAAGCCTTGCATTTGACACATGCTTGTATGCTGGCATAAGTACTTTTTAGCTTGCAGGCTTGCATGACAAGCTTTCTGCAAGTGTATTTAAGAAAAATGCTTGCAGTTAAATTTCTTACAAGCTTGTGTTAAGCTTGATGGCTTACAAATTAACCTTAAATGAAGTTTAGTGTGTAATATTGCAACCATAGACATAGATATAGGTAGACCCAGAATGCCGCAAAAATTTTGAGGCAAAAACAATTTCGCTTTCTAAACAGCTGATTGTGGCCTGTTTTCGTATGGCTGCCATTTGAATTTGCTGCAGCGTGTTGTAAAAATGGTCTAGAAATATGTTGTCTACGGCTGTAATGAAAACGCAGTCAAAGGGACACCAATATCATTCAACAGGTACGCTTTTTTAACAGATTTTAATTCATATTATATGTATTTATTGAATTTCCTTTTTAATTTTGGTGTTAAAAATCAAACTCTGTATGTATATTTGTACTTGTTATGCAGATAGTTATTTGCGTATAAAATAACAGCACATGGGCTATTTATAGGGCCACGATTTTGTCGCGAAAAGATTTTTGCCCCACTTTGTTTCAGTAACTCACGTGCACATCGGCAGTATTGTTTCAAGGTTATTGGCAACGTGTCTATGTTCAGACACGTTTCTCATTTGACTGCGCCAATCAGAATAAGATTATTGTGACTCCGTACGTCTGTAATTTGCTAAGGCCAGTGAGAGTAAAATTATCCAATCATAGACGATATAGCAGAGCTGCAGGTGTGCACATGACGCATCGAAACCAAATGTTGCAAAAATCTTTTCGCCATAAAATCGTGGCTCTAGATATTTATGTATGCAAAATTTATTGTAATTTAGTTTTGAAAGTGCCTTCTTTGAATTTTGAAGAACAGATCGCATATTTGTATTCTTTTGCAGATAGTTTCTTCACATATTAAATATCATGATTTTAGGTTATTTTAGACATTTGTAAGTTTTTTGTAATGTCGGGGTTAGTAATTCATTTTTCTTGTTGAATTTTTTGTAATAAATATATAATATAATTTATATTTCTGCTTGGCACTTAGTGAGTTTAACAAGTAATGGAAACGGATCATATCTTATTAAAACACAAAAACTTTTAATATTGTCTGGAAAGTAAAACATTTCTAATCTTAAAAAAATATTTTACTGTTTTTTTTTTTTTTTTTTTTTTTTTTTTTTTTTTTTTTTTTTTTTTTTTTTTTTTTTTTTTTTTTAAATTTATTTACAGTGTTACAAATATTGCTGTCAACTGTGCACAATATAGTAGGCTGCCTTTTATTTGTCAGTGTACTATAAATTGTTTGTATAATGCAATTATTGCAAAAATTGGTTTACTGTATTCGGTGGAAGCAGAAATATGTAGAAACACGAGCTTTGATGGCACATACATTCTTTCATCATAACATGTTTGAAAATTTAAGTTCTTGTGGATAATTCAGAGTTTATACAATAACAGTCCCAAATGTCTTAGCTTTTTAACATTTATGTTATTGCTTGCACTTTGCTTTTTTTAAAATTCTGATAGTAAAATGGTAAAATTTGAGACAATACTGCAAATTATATTATCCTTACACTACAGTACAAATATGGCGATTGAGCTGGTAACATATGAGGGGGTTAGAATGTAAAGTGAAGAAAGTCATGATGTTAATGCAGCCCTGACCTAACTCACTTTATATTTAAACATGAAGCATACAAATAAAGCCAATATACAACAACACACAATGTATTCAAATTAGTGATTTACTTCACTTTAATTTTAACCTCTCATATAGGCTAATTATGCCTCTATCAGTTGAGCATATTTTTATATCCTTCATTTGTCTGACAGATTGCGACCAAATTACACATTACCAACTCAATCACCATATCTGTGGGGGCCGCGGTGGCCGAATGGTCAGACCATTCGCCTCCCACCAAGGCGATCCGGGCTCGATTCCCGGCAGGGTCGGTCCCCGGATTTTCGCATGTGGGAATCGTGCCGGACGATGCCGTTGGTCGGCAAGTTTTCTCGGGGATCTCCCATTTCCCCCACCCTTTCCTCCCGGTACTGCTCTATACCCACCTCATGTCACCCCTCACCCGCGTTAAAGACCTCAGTGTTAAGCGCTAACCAAAATCTCTCACTCACCATATGTGTACTGTAGTGTAAAGCAAATAGAATTTGAGGTATAATCGCAGATTTAACATTTTTCTGTTCAGAATACCAAAAAGGCGAAAAATAAAATTCAGTATGGCGACTGAAACCGAGGCTTAAATTAATTAGGTACCTGTTACCTGTATGCTAGTCCGGAGCCAGCTTAACGAAACCTCTCTCGTTCCCACGGTGTAACTTAACCAGAATTTTTATCAGGATAAATTGGATAAATTAATTTAACTAACTGCATACACATTATATATATATATATATATATATATATATATATATATATATATATATATATAATATTTCAATGCAGTGATATAAATGCAGTTGTGAACATTATGAAAAATGTATTAATCAATATTAAGTTACCTACAACCCCTATCGTTAACAACACTTTTGTAAAGTTTCCAATTTGGTTTAGAAAAATAATTTCATTACGTAATCTTCACCACCAAGTACATGTCAAGCTTCACTGGGATTGGATATAAAAATATTAAATTTGCTTTGAACACTATGTGGGTTGTGTCTGAATTCACTCTTTCAAAGACTGGTTTCATGCCGTAGAAAAGTGAATTTCGGGTGGGACAAAATATTACAGCCAAATTCACAGAAAGGCCACTATTGCACAATAGAATACAGTCATTAGCCAATGGCATAATTACTGTCTAATTCATTGCAAGTTTTGTCAGTATGATTGTTATTACCCAAGCCTTAGTACCATTTTATTTTCCAGATCATAACTGAACGAGAAAAGTCAAGAGGTTTAACGGAATTCCAACAAAAACTACTATTTAGGGAGTGCAATATAGCTGAACCATAGAATTTATTTACAAGTACATAATTTAGGTTATTGCAGCAAAAACAAAGGTGTCAAATATTCACACATGATGTAAACATTAAATATTTTTTAACCCAGTGTTTTATTCCTTTAATTAATTACCAACATTATTAACCACAGACATATTTTGAATACAAAGTAAACAATGTCGCACAGTGTAGTAGTTCCATATATATTGTCCGATTTTGCATTTCAACCAATTAAATGGGTATATAATGTGTAAAAATAACTTGCGTTTTTTGGCTAGTACAAGAAATCAGACTTTCATAGGTAAATTCCTTTACATTTAACACATCAACACCTGAAATAAGTCATAAACCCTATCTTACACAGCAAAAGCGGGCCACAATCAGCTGTTTTGTTTTGGCTACACATCGGTAGTGCATAGAGTATAGCCTACGCTGGGTCTATCCGTATATATGTCGTTGCTTGCAACAATTTAAAAAAGTTGTGTCAACTAGGCAAATTGCTGCAGGCTTTCAGCTAGCTTTTAGGCTTGTCGTGACACACTTGTTGCAAAGTTGCTGGTTTGCCTTGATAAGCTTGCAGCAAGCTTATTGCAAACTTTTTCCGCTGGCTGGGATGTAAGCTAACGCCAGCTTGCATTTCACTTGATTTTGGTTTGCCATAACAAACTTGCTCACGAGACTTGCTGCAAACCTGCTTGCCAGCTTACATTTCACTTGATTTTGGCTTGCCATAGCAAGCTTACTCACGAGAGTTGCTGCAAGCTTGTTTTAAGCTTGCAGAAAGTTTACATTTCATTTTAATTTAACTTGCCATATCAAGCTTGCTCAGAAGTCTCGCTGCAAGCCTGGACGAAGCTTGCGACTTAGTTGTATTAGACTTTAATTACACTTACATAGCAAGTCTGATCACGTGATAAGCTGCAAGCATCCTGTCACCTATAATAAGCTGATATTGCGTTGAAATTTTAGTTAGCAATCTTAATTCATGAAATACTTTCTAAGTGCCCATCAACAATGATCAAACTTGATTTAAACTTAACTTTGTAAGTGAACAAGCAATTTAAAATGTGTCACTGCTTCATATGCTAGCTAAAACAACTATTACGATATTACGTACAACTGCAAGTAAACTTCCTTACTGTTGTTAGTAAATTCACAAACATCAGCATTTCCATAACAAAGTTCGTTCTCTTACAACCGAATCTTAATACACCTCCCAAGTATTCGCAATAGTCCAGTGGTTAGCATACCTGCTTTAAAGTCAAAGGGTAAGTAGTTACAGTCTTGTAACAGGAGCCGAAATGTAATGTTTAGTAATTAACATCACAAGACGATGAACAAGCAATATTTTAGATGTAAATTTGAATGATAGTGAAAATATTGCAGAAAAAAAATTTTTATTTATTCTGCAGGCTTGAAAATTAAGCTTGCAACAGTCTTGCAAATCAAGCTTGCAGCAAGTTATAAATGTGTAAAGTAGGCAACTTGCAGCAGGCATATAACAAGTTTATTGGCTTGCTGCATCATGCTTGCTGCAAGGTTACTGGCTTGCATTGGCAAGCTTGCTACAAGCTTGTAGGAAGTTTTTTCTGCTGTCTGGGTAGGGGCATCCCTTGAATACTTAGCTGTAACATTTTACAACTAATACGTTGTTTTAAACTATGCAGGCCTAACATTAATCACATAGAACACGAAAACCGAAGCTACGACACGATGCCCTTGCCGTGCTGAATAGCCAATCACATGACAGATTAATCTGACGTCATCACCTTGTAAACATTCTGATTGGCTGGTCCGCACGACACGATGCGTCGTGGCGACGTCGTCGTTGTCTACGTAATTCCGGCATTATACTTAATTTATTCGCGACAATGGTATTTTAAAAGAATGTAATATAGAACATAAGTAGTCGTTGTACAACTACACTAAAACTATTTTTTACCATGTTATTGGTGTGTGATACAATAACAACAGCGCATTAAGAAAACAAGCACAACATGACTATTGTCGGTGTATTGTTGCACTTACTTTTTAAAAGTGTGATCTAACACCAACCTTCCTGTAATTATAGCTATCAATTTGTTGGATTTGATTAGTTTTGCGTATACGTTTTTTTTTTATTCTTAGTAACATTTGTGTAAAATTACAGTTACTTTAGCGGTTTTCCATTATAACACACTAAAAAAAATTTGTACATTTACAAGGAAATTCTTGTAACTTAATACCATAACATTATCAGTCAGATAATACAAGTAAGATGTCAGAAACATTTTAAAGTGGTTACAAATATCGTAAACAACTTTGAGAACTAGTAAAATAATGCTGATGAGTATATCTTTCGAATTGAAACAAAATAAACCTAGCAGACCTTTCACATTTTACAAAACATTTCGTACTTTCACAAAAAAAATTTTGGGAACTAGTTTCCAAAAACAATTTTCGTAACACTACAAGCAGTTATTGTAAAAGGAGCCAGATATTAACTGTAAATATACAAAATTTGTTTGTAGATTTACAGAAAATTTTGTAAATATACAAATAAATTTGTAAATTTACAAGATTTTTGTAAATTTTACAAAATATTTTCGCAGTGTTACAAAAAACTTTTTTGGAAACATGTTTCCAAAAAACCTTTTTGTAAACGTACAAAACTTTTTTACTGTGTACGCATACAAGAATGTAAAACTGATTAATATTTGTGTGTTTAAATGTACACATTTGATGCGGTGTGCGTGTGACATGCTTTATTTCGAAGCTATTATAATTTGATATTTCACAAACTTGCTTGCACTTTTTCACCGTCTTCAGTAAGCGTAATAAACTTGTACAGCTAAACATTCATTCTAAAACGAAGTCTAGTTGTAAACTTTTTTAATGATATGAGGTTGAATATTTTATGTGATCCGTATGTATAGGTAACAAAAAAACGTGATACCAAAATACTTCTCAAAAATCTTACTTCCTAATTGATCATCAATACTTACACGTGGTTGTACAGTTTATTTATGTATTTCTCCTTCTGCCAACTGACGCGTCAATGGAATGTGTTCTAAGCTCACGGCAAAACAAGATAAAGATAAATATACTTTTGGCAGTCATTCCCATCCGCTGACACAAGTTAGTTTTATTCAAGATGTCTAAGAAGGAAGGAAACCTGTTCGTGCTGGCACTGAAAACTTTAATTACTGTCGTTAAACATTTCTAAGTCATATTACGTCTCACCATTTGCTTACATGTATTATAAACGTCTTAGAATTGCAAACGTATTGACAGGTTGCGTGTCTGGGGTCTATAAACGTGTATACCTCCGTACCAATAAGTGCAGACCCACCATTCTCAAGTTTAAAACACGGAAAGTCACAAGGAAGCCAGGAGGATAGTAGCCTAGACATCGCCTCAGTAAATATCTTGTGCAGCATTACTTGTGACTGTTCTTTCAAATACGCCTCTCAAACACAAAACCAAGTATTCTGCATCTTTCCTGTATGAAAATAGTTGACAAACAAAAATCCTGTTGTTAGTGAACTATTAAAAATTGAAAAGGAATTACATAAATAATACTGTTTCAGTAACGTTTCAGATTATCACAAGAGAGTGTGATTCTCATCCACATTCTCCTCAATCACAATGAACAACTAGACGGTGGATAATTTTAACAATTAGCAGTTTGTCAGGCGACGGGTATGGCTTGCTTTGTGAAGCTTTATGAAAGCAAAGTTTGGCAAGCAAATATAACGTCGTATGTGAACTACATGAAATGTATTATCTTAAGATTAATTGATAAGGTTTTTTATTTCAAAATGGCAGACTGCTTCCTGTTTATAATTCAAAGGAAGTGACGAAACTAACTGATATTAGAGGAATGGTTGATTATCAGCAAGTATTTTATCACTCGTTATCAAAAAACCGATAACATAGGCACATCAAGAGGATGACAATGTCCAGTTGACCACTGCAATAGACAAAGCAGAAATTAAATATGACCAAACTTTAAGCATAAATATTACAGATGATAATTCAGAGATCCCTCTTTATTGACTAACAACACCCAATTTCTACTTGTGGCATTACATTATCAAATTTAACTACTGACAATGGTTTAGTTACACCATTTGCTAAGTAAATTTTTAAAATTTTTCATTTGTAATAACAGCCTTCGGAAAAAAATATTTTGTATTAACATAATTGATGCTGTCCAAAACAAACACGTAATAAGCACGCCAATGAGATATTTCACATAACAGTGGTTTACACTTAACATGTTTAGAATTTTTTTTCCCCCAAATTTGTGATATTTTATGACAGACTGATTTCCCCCATGTATATGTGTTGTGTATGAATGTAAATAATATGTTTCCTTCCAGCACAGAAGAGTCTGAGTGTGGTGCTGTGTGCCGCACCTCGCCATGTTTTAATTTCAAGGTGCCGGCCGCCATGTTGGATGTCCTTGACTTTTAACCCATCCTAGAGGTCACCAAACGGTCAAACATTCCCCAAAATTTCCCAAAATTCATCCAAAATTACCCATTCCCCCGAAAAAATTTTCCTTTTCTTCCTTGACTCATCAAAATTCCGTTTGTGGATGACTCAAAATTAGTATTACCCCAGTGTCTTCTCAAAGTGGCTGGATGAGCCCATTTTTCTGGCTCTTAGCCTCCTCGAATAATTATATGACCCCAATGTCTTCTCAAAGCAGCTGGATTACACATTTTTTTATGCTCGCTAACAATCTGTATTATAAATTCAATAATATCAATTAATAAAATTTATTTTAAAAAATAGATTTTTTTATTTAAAATTTTTTAAAAACTAATACTGGTATAGGTTTATGTCCACCACCGTCTAAGCGTTATCCGATCGATTTCCAATAAAATTCTTCAGTTTTAAAAAGGCTATTGTAATAAAATTAATTTTTCTTTGTTTATAATACACTAGGGATACTTTCCTGTAGGCCCGATCGCCTCACACAAACCTTAGTTATACCCGATCGATTTCCAATAAAATATTATCAGTTTCCAAAAACCTAAAAAAAATCATTGCTATTTAAATTAGTTTTCTTTATAAATTATAATACGCTCAAAATATATCGTATAGTTCAACATCGAGTACATATCCTACCACTTACGTAGGTAATTGCGATGGGCTGCCGTTAAAATCATTCAAATATTTGTGATACTTAAATGTAAAACCCTTAGATTACTTTCAAACATATCAGATACCATCCGAACACCACCACACCCTCCAACGAACTGATGAATCATATACGTATGCACAGTAATCATGCTAACCATACCCCCATCCCCTCCATCCCACCGCCATGCCCTTCACCACCTCCACCACCCCACCCCCTCCTCTTAACCACCATCCATCCCCTTCACTGCAACCACACCACCATACCACCCCACCGATCTCCTCCACCTCAACCCCACCACCCCACACCCAACACCCCACCACCACCCATGCTCCACCACCAACACCACCCATGCTCTACCACCAACACCACC
>PNEQ01033873.1:23071-34207 GCA_003012365.1 Medauroidea extradentata | reverse complement strand
TGCAAGTGTTATTTTTCTATCGTGACTCTACTTTTCTGTACATTTAACGTAATGTGTATGTGCAGAATTTTATTAAAATACTCGTCAAACACACAGGGTACAAAACACAAATTTAAAAAAAAATTTAATTTTATTTACAATATATATAATACACATACTACATAAAGTCGTTCAGTTCCTCTTGTATACTTAAAATATTCTTAAAAATCAACACAACCGTAACAATGAAACTCCGTTAAGTCATAGCGTTTATTTACATAAAAAAACTTTCATACACTCATAAGCTTCATGTTGACACATTACAAATATGAACACAAAGTCCTCGCAGCAGAAACGACACCTACGACACAGCTACAGATGCTGCTGTCATTCTCGATAATGATGACCCAAGCTTTATCGTGGAATTCGTGCCTACATTGGCGAAAAGATTGTCACCATGGTCGAAGTGCTCGCAGTCACTAGCGAAAATACTGTTATATCTGCTTACCAAGACCAGCTATCAGCTCGTCGACGAAGTACTCACAGTCACAGTCACTAACGAAGATGCTGTTATCTCTACCAAAGTGATCGTGATCATTTGTGAACACGGCCGAAGTGGTCGCGAACATCGCTGAAGTGGTGCCGAACATTGGCGAACATAGTCGAAGTGGTGGCGAACATCGGCGAATGTGTATTAAGTGCTGGCGAATTGAGCCAAAGTGGTGGCGAACATGGCTGAAGTGGTCGCGAACATCGCTGAAATTGTGGCGAACATCGGCGAATGTGTATTAAGTGCTGGCGAATTTAGCCAAAGTGATGGCGAACATGGCTGAAGTGGCAGCGAACATAGCCGAATTGGTGGTGGTGTACATGGCCGCAGTGGTCGCGAACTTGACAATCATCTCATCTTTGTGGCCGAAGTGGTGGCGAACACCATCGTGGTCCAAGTAGTGACGAACCCTGTCGAACAGATCACGAACATTGTCAATCAGCTCGCGAACTATTTCAGGTTACTATTCATATTGTTCCATACTTCGGATACTACCATTTCAGATACTATTTCTAGCTGCTATTGTTAACTTTTAATCTGTATACATATGTTCTTATAATGAAGTGAGGTGGTAAGTCACTTTCATCTCACTTACAGACATTAATTTGATGTGGATGGTGAACGAGGTTAGAGATTACGAGTGTGTGCTAAGACTAAATTGTAATAAATGAATTTATTTTTGAAACATATATGAGTGAATCATTTGAATAGCACCCGTAAAGGGATAGATTAGGTCTGATTTTAGGCCTAAAAGTGGGGACTGAAATTGAGGTCTAAAATTGTGACCAAAATTGAGGTAAAAAATTGTGATCTAAAATTGAGGTCTAAAGTTTTCGCCTAAATTTGTGGTCTGAAAGTAAATTCTAAAATCGAGGTCTAAAAGTGAGGTCTAAAAGTGAAGTCTAAAACAGAGGTCTAAAATTGAGGTCTAAAAGTTAAGACTGAAAGTAAGGTCTAAAATTGAGGTCTAAAAGTGAGGTGTAAAACTAATGTAAACAAGTGATATGAAAGTGATTGCTCATCTCACAGCATTATAAGAACGTATTTATACATCTTAAAAGTTAACAATAGCAGCCCGAAATAGTATCTGAAATGGTAGTATCCGAAGTATAGTGCAATATGAATAGTAACCTGAAAAAGTTCGCGAGCTGATTGACGATGTTCGTGATCTGTTCGACAGGGTTCGTCACCACTTGGACTATGATGGTGATCTGTACGTTCGTGTTCGCCACCACTTCGGCCACGAAGATGAGATGATTGTCAAAGTTCGCGACCACTTCGGCCAAGTACACCACCACTTCGGCTAAGTTCGCTGCCACTTCAGCCATGTTCGCCACCACTTTGGCTATATTCGCCACCACTTAATACACATTCGCCGATGTTCGCGACCACTTCGGCCGTGTTCACAAATGATCACGATCACTTTGGTAGAGATAACAGCATCTTCGTTAGTGACTGTGGCTGTGAGTACTTCGTCCGGGTGACGAGCTGATAGCTGGTCTTGGTGAGCACGTCAGTAGAGATACAACAGTATCTTCGCTAGTGACTGCTAGCTTTTCGACCATGGTGACAATCTTTTCGCCAACGTACACGAACTCCACGATAAAGCTTGGGTCATCATTAACGAGAATGACAGCGGCATCTGTAGCTGTGTCGTAGGTGTCGCTTCTGCTGCGAGTACTTTGTGTTCATAATTGTACTGCGTCGATACGAAGGTTATGAGCGTACGAAAGCGTGTTTTTTATGTAAATAAACACTATGACACAACGGAGTTTTATTGTTATGGTTGTGTTGATTTTTAAGAAGACGGAAGCAGATGTCAGCCCCCGAAACGTCGTGAAAAGTCGGCCTTTGGAAATCTACAGTGTCCTTTTGCGTCTTCATCGTTGTGTGTTGTCTGTGACGTCGTCGTTGTTATCCTGTCTTATGTACATTATTGTATTAGTTCCAGTATTGTCTGTGCTGTCTTAATTGTGATGTCCTGAGTTTTACACATTAGTTTGTTTCGTACTTCGACTTTTATGTTTGGTTGTTTATTACTATTACTTTTTGTACTTTATTTGTTGTTGACTAATTCCTTATGGGATCTTTCATGTTCTGTTGTTTTGGTTTATGGATGTGTTGAGTACAGCCAATTCGGTTTGTTTTCTCTCTTTTCGTATTCCGTTGTTTGTCTTTCTTAGTCTCTTTCTATGATTTCTGGAACGACATAATATTGCAATGGCGTATGTCCACAATAATACAGCTGGTCACAGAGTCTCGTATTTTTTCAGAACCCATGTCGCGGGTCTCGCTCCACAGTGTCTTATCGCACTTATAAACTCAGTTTTAGGCACAAATTAGACAATGGGCGTTCTCAACAGAAATTTTCACGTCCATTTAAATTTTGCTTAACATGGTGAAAGCTTATATTGTTTGTATACATTTAAGTAAGTAATTATAGTATCATAAAATTAGTTGGAACTAAAAAATAATTAATATACAATTTAACAGATAACGGAACAAGCTTTCAGACGATGTAGGCTTCATTATCAATTCCTTATGGGCGGAAATATAAAAAAATAATATTACCTGAACATTCGCCTTTCCGAGGGTTTTATTAGCATTTAAGCCCTTTACGCCCTACATCAAACCTTTTGTTTCGTGACAACCACGAAAAACAATATGGGACAATTGAAGTAAGTGAAACAGATATCTGCATAGGATGATTCACTCACTACAAGTCTAGACTTGTCGCCAGGCAGTCTGCTGCGGTTAGCAATTAATGTAGTTGAGAAACTGGCTGTGCATACGTATGTTTTGTGTCTGTGGAATATCGTGGGCATACGCCCATTGTACATCTATGCCATCCGAGAAAACCAGGACAGAGGCTTGAGAAACAATAAATGAAAAACAAGCCAATTTGTCTGTTGTAAACATCTACATAAATAAAAGAAAATAAAAAATCCCAAGAAGAATTACTGTGTCAAATAATAATGTTTGTGTTGACAGATTATTGTTCCTTTATTGTTTTTCTTGTCTCTGTCGTGGTTTTCTGGGACGACATAGCACTGTAATGTTGTATGCACGCAATATTCCACTAAATAAATTATTCCAATTGCAAGATTCGTTCAAAGACATCACGTATTACGTGTTCATTATGTTTTAATTTGTATGGGCTGAAATTTTCTCGCGAAACTCAAGGGTGTCGTGCCCTTCAAATGCCGATAGATACAGTACGTTAGCGATCCGAATAGCTCTCACTACATCCGTGATTATCTTACGTTTAAAGCACCAATAACGAATCTTGTCACCAGAGGCTAAATATATCATGAATTGCATGTTGTACGTATATTGAGTGATCAGGATAATAACTGGACCACTGACGCTTGCTGTTTATTGTGTGTAAAACTCCTAACAAGTTTTTTATGTAAAATGGGATGCTAGCTGTGGTCATTTCAAGCCTTCAAAGTGAAAATGTCATTTGGGCGTAGCACTGATAGTAATCGCCGCATGAAATTCGCAGTACCCGTAAGTGGCGTTAATCTGTTATTTCTGACTTTCAACAATAAAATAATAGTGGAATATCAAGAGTCACAGTAAAAAACGCTGATTTATCTTGTGCCCATGCCTACAGTACGAATTTACCTGTTACATAAAACCTAATCTTTAGCTGCGTGATATAAATGTTAAGAAAATGCGTGAAGATGTAATAATTTCTGAGGCAAGAATTTAATACATTGAACCTCATTTGATAACTTAAGGCGAATTAAATTACCTTGTCCGTGATAAAAACTTGTCCAAACAATGCAGTCGTCTCTAATGTTTGAGTCTCCTACATGTAGATACAAAAGTGTGTTACCGTCGCAACCTTCAAGAAAAATTTAGTCATTTATTCTGTGAAGAAGGCAAACTAGTGTACTGGAATGAGGTTTACATTTTGGATAAACTTGTTTACGAGCATGTAACTTCGGAGTTGGGACTCTTGATTGACTGTTTGAATACCAGCCTGAAGGCTATTGGCAACACACCCCCTTGTGTGCCATAAGCGTATTCAATCAATGTTGAAAATTCATTTAAAACTATGAAAATGTTGTTGAAACATTTATGTATGACGAGAACCCTTGGACTGTGTGTTTGGTTGGAACACTCTTCATATATTAGCAGATTGTATAAACTAAAATTTGCTGCTCCCTGTGTAGGTGAGCTGTAAGGAAATGACAAACTTTTACATCGAGGGGAAATGGCTAACAACTCGGTAGTACCTAGACACAACAATGGTGCACATTTTGCTCTGTATGAATCATTATGCTGCAACAACATATTAAATTAAGAGGTTTCGAAAATAATGTAAATGCTTTGGATAATATTGCTACAAAGTCCTTTGGAGGACTACAGTTTAAACATATATATGCGATAGTTTTTTAAGGTTTTCTTTAACATTTACTGCATAAATAAGATATCCGTTGTACCATGATATTGCGAGAAACCTATTACATCATACAAACAGATAAAGTGTAATTTGTCACAAAAATTAACTTAATACACTGAAACTGTGTTCTTCCTTGCATATTTGGGAACTGTGAATGATGAGCATAGGGAACAGTTCCCCCAACAAATATTGGCCATGGAATAACGTGACTTCAAATACGCCTGAGTGGCCGAATGCTCTCCGATTTATGTCTGACTCTAAAGATAAATATTTGAAATACTACTGCAAACTAGGGTTACCCGTACGTTACGTTATAACTTCGTTACACTACACATATTAGTTTTGGGGTCATTGGTGAAGAAATTGGCAACTAGATCCGAATGTTTAAAAATTACATTTCAGTCAACCGTTTAAATTGTGACGTTTTTTCAATATAAATCATATAAACTAACGTTTGGTTTCAACAAAGTTTTCGCAAAGTCAAACTCACACCATCTTGTAGTTCAGTTGACGTTTTACCTTTAGTTTTTATGCAACTGCATTTACTATATGTACCACTGTTTATCTAATACATTTAATGTTTATTTTATAATTTATCTAACTTACAAAATATGAGTATTGCACAAAAACGAATTGCATGTGTGGAATCAGCAAGAAAAGTTATGTTAGGAACCCTAATTTGTATTCTTCTGGAAAAATATCTTCCATGTGCGCTATTATTTACTTAGCAGTACTACTTTTATGTTTATTTTAAAATTTCCTTACCTGACATCAAAACTCAATCATAAATGAGAAACATTTTTTTTTTTAATCAGCGTACTTTAGGTACACTTATTTTAGCTCGTATACGAAAATGATTAAAATTTGTTCTTCAGTGTTATTTTTACTCTTCTTGAAGCACTTATAGCGTGAAGCATATTAGCGCTTATTTTGTACAGTAATTGTCTCCTTTGCAGATTGCTTAACAGAGACTTATTATTATTTATACAGTCGTCCAGACACTTTGTTGATTGCCGCACACTGATCCGTATTTTATAGTCATTTACTCAATTAACAAACAGATGCACACTTACTTATCTCGTCGAGTTGCTTTGAGGATGGCCGCTTGCCAACTCATATTTTCTGGAGTATTTTCTCCGCTTTGAGGATTAAAACTTTTAGATACATTGCCTGTTTGTAGAGTGCGGCAAAATAACTCATATTTTTGTAGAGTCAGTAACCTGCATTGCAGAATGGTGTGATATATACGATATATCTCTTCATATTATTTTATTCAGGGCTGGGATAGACAAGTTTACTACACATTATGTCTCAAATAGTTTTAAACTTATCTATAACTATGATTATAAACTGTGATAAGTATAATTTTACTTTCACTTATTTGGACTTTACATATATTTAAAATTATATATTTTTATAATTTTGCCCCTAATGGTTTATGGATTATTTGTAACGATGTATTATAGATTTACATAGTGCATAATATAAAATATTACCTTATTCGAGGTCGGAACACTCCTATAAATAGTGATTTCTACTCATATAAGAAATTTCTTTAAAACCATCGATAACTGTTTTTATAAACTTGCATAGGAAATGTATTATAAAGTTGCCATATTTTGAGTTAATATAATATAAACATATGAAGTGTGAACGTCATGGTCCTATCTCAGATTGTTCGGATATTGTCGATAAATATGCATATAAACTGACATAGGCTGTATCACTTATTACCATTTTAAGGTTCGGTATAGAAAAACTAATTAATAATTTTATATTCCTATTTTAAAAGTTGCAAAACTTATAAGCTTTTATAGACCTATTCATATAACCAATTAGAACATACCTCATCATTTACCTCATCATTTTACCGCATTAGAGATTGAAATAAAAGTATAATTATAAACTTCAAAGTCATATCGTAGATAAAGATATATGAATAGCTATACTTATAAGCTGATATAAAGTGAATCTCATCATATTATTACCGCAATCAAGTTCAGTATATATGAATGAATTAAATAAACATATCTCAAACTGTTCGAAAATAAATACTTATAATAATAAAATGCATATTATTTGTTTTCATTTAACTTTGTGTCAATGTAAACATATAAATTATGAACTTCAAAAAAAAATATCGATACCTTGACATAGTAACAGCGAACTGGAGCAGAAATGAGTAGGTTTGCTATTAATAAAATAATATTAATAAAATAAATATCATTTTTGATTATTTAATCATAGTTGTTAAATGATAGTATTCAATAATATACTTTTCAAACAGGTAATTACATTATTAACTATAATCACTTTTGAACCACTGTTGACACGACTGTCTGCGAAACTCAATCTCAGTCGGTTCTGTGATATGTAGAGTAGAGCAAGGTTTTATAAGACATCGCCTTTACCAACAGACATCTACATGACACTAGTGCACCCTAGCAACCAATCATGGAATGAAATGTTGCCTGATCACCAACTGTAACGCAACCTAGCAAACAAAAAAAAAACTAATATGCGATACTGATACACTTTAACAACCAGCAGTAGAAACAAACATGGCCACCTCCAGTAACGATAGCAAATTGCAAACGATGAAATCAAGATGGAGGATACAAGTAAGCAACCGGATCTTTGACGCAAGAAAATTACTAGTTGGCTGATAGAATAAATCACATTGTTGGCTGTAATGTAGCTAAGATAAAAGGACAATGCTAAGCTAAAGATGAAGGTCAAACATGATGACTGACATTCAAAATCGCTAACAAATTGATGTGATGGAGAGCCGAAACGCTGGATTCTATCAAATACTTCTATTGTGATTTAAGTGGTTTGTGTTCACAACTAACTGTGTACAGGCACAGGATTTAATGGCGTTCTTAACGCATTTTAAATTGTTCGAGGAAACACGAATTTTAAACTAGAAGGTACATCTGAAATATTTTCAATTTCATAAATACGTATTACTCTTTCCTATTATAGCATGTGAGTTACGCTGCACTGTTTTCCACGAAAATATTTAATTGTTAACTGTCATTACAAATCCAAGTTAATTCATCTTATCACTAAGAAAATAAACTCTTTGTCTTCATCGTGTTATGACATAGTTCAAAGTGCTCAGAGTTGAGAAATGATACTCAGCAACAAGAGAGATGGCAATATTGGATGTCTTAAAGCTGCATCACATACGACTTGAAGCAAATGTCCTGTCCTCACACAAGCAGTAATATAGTAGGTATAATTATATATGTCAGAGAGCTGCAGCATAGAGGACTAGATCACACAGCCTCGTCAGCAACAGCAATGGTAAAAGTGGCAGAACTATGGAATGTATCGTTGGTGCGAGGGAGGGGCTGCCTGGCGCCAGTATCACCACACTATCGTCTCCATTCACTCCAGTTGTGACGACGCTGTCGTCTTCAGCCGAGGATACAGGATACTTGTCGGCTATACCGTCCCAGTCATTGCACAGGGAGATGTTGCATGTTCTCAGGTAAGTGGTGTATCCAGCGGTCGTCTCTACACCAATCGCCACATCACCCACGCAGCCACGCTCCACTAGGTGAATCTCGCCTGCAACATTACCATGTTACTCTCACTAACATGTCTCAACTCACATTTGTCTCACTATTCCGTACACATCACTCGTGACAAAGAACATTGTTGCCTTCAATATGCAGTAATAATATTTTCCTCATATAATTGAAAACATGTCAATCATGTAAAATATTTATATAATTTTTGTCTGCAATGATATAGCAGAAAGTGAACTTTATATGTTTCAAAAATCCAAATGTGATGCGACCACGTAGTTTATAAAATATATTCAGAGAACATTTCATGGTTATAGTAATGCTGTATATTCCGAACTATTCTACATATTTATTTTTACATATAGCACCACTTTCACAAATTGAGGCCGTTTATAGATCAAATATAACTTAGTGCGTCTGATCTAATGGCTAGACTACTCTCCTCCAACAACGGCAACCCGGATAAGACTCTCGTTAGAGTAATCAAGATTGTCGCTTGCATTCAAGAAACGTGTCGAACGTTGTAGTCAGCAGACCTGTTTTTTTCGAGCTTTTTAGTTTCATCATGCCTCTCATTATGTTGCTACTACACGCGTAACTCACATCACATCAAATTTTCTGGCTGGTTGTATAACAGACGCATAGGTCGGGTATAAACGTCAGCCCCTCCTTCAAATATCCCGGCCTTCTCTCCTCCATGATGAACCTACTTGTGGCATGATACACTGAGTGGATTTTCATTTCTTAGTAATACCTTCTACTCACCAAATCAATTTAAATATGGTGCATGGTTCTATAGAGACGAGGTAAACAACATTTACAAAGCAAAAAAAATCTATAAAATGCATCCTACATGACTTTCCGTAGTATAACTGTAAAACATAATCAAGCCTTTTCGTTAATTTAAAGATAATTGTTCAAATACTTCATGAATTTCATCTGAGTTGAAGTACTCAGTTGGTGTGCCTAATTGGCGAATAAACACATTACTATTAGCGTAAGTATAAAGTCTGGTCCAAACTAAGTCATTTGAACTTAATTATTCTAAAATTACTGTTTCTTACTGAATGGTGATATAATCAGCTCTTCTTTTCGTTTAAGTAATAGGTTACAATTTAATTGGGTGTTTAGACATGTTCTTATTTCGAGGCTTCGCAGATGCGACTAGCGGGATATTAAGCTAGCCATATCGTATACAAGCGTGCGATTAGTGTTACAAAAGAAGTTCGTTAAATGTAATTGTACGATATTGATATTATTTATTGTAGTAGTAAGGGATGTAAAAACCACAGTTATTAAATATTTTTGTATACAGTGATGTATTAAACCGATCGTTGTTTTCTATATAGCGAGTAAATACGTTTTCCAATATAAATGTTTTAAACACATAAATTCTTGTAAAAATTTCGTTACTTATACCGAAATGTTACGAATGCGTTTGTGTTATACAAGTAATAGTTACATGCACTAATTTTTTTACGTTGTAAACATCAACATTGCAAGCGTGCGTGTATGTAATACCGTCAAAATCTCTTCGAACATAAAAGTTTTTGCAATATTAGTAGATGTTATTCTGCTGGTGAACTGCGGTACCCTAAGGAAGTACATTCGGAGTGCTAAGGGTTCCGCGGAGCACAGGTTGGGAATCGCTGTACTAGAGTATTCAGCTCTGTGAAGATTGGTGAGTAAAAACCAAATCGTTATAGTTTGTCAGTTTATTGTTTAAATAAATACAGCATTTTAATATGTTTCAGGAATAGATACTTTAAATTTTTTTCTGATATACGCGTAATAACAGCATTTTAGATACAAATATGAATATAATTTGAATATAACTAGTCACAATCTTAATATTTTAAACTTAAAATCCGTTCACAAACTAGCTATATATTTTCAAATGACAGGCATGTTTAAAATGTTAAAAAAGGCAAAAAAAAAAATATAATCAGTATTGGTTTAATGTCTCCTGTGAAGCAAGGAATGAACTATGTTTACATATTGGCGATGGTATCGCACAGATTAGTTCATCACTCATCCAAACTAAACATTCTGAACTCAGCGCACCTGGGATGAGGTACATGCGCCTGTGACAGTAATGTGACTGTAATGAATGTACGTTTGCGTTTATATATATATATGATCATGTTAATCAGCCTGCACGAGTGTGTGGATCTGTGCGTGTGCGCGTGAACTGTCTGTGTAAAAGTATGCTTTTAGGTGTTTGATTTATTACAGATTGTAATTATATATTTTTTACGTGTACATGTACGTATGTGTGTATGTGAGTTTTATGTGTATGAATATGTGTGTGTGGTATGTTGTGGTATGGTATGTGTGCGTGGTATGTATGTGTGTGGTATGTATGTGTGTGGTATGTATGTGTGTGGTATGTATGTGTGTATGTTTAAATACATGTATATGTATAAACATGCATGTATATGCAAATTTATGTAAACACATATATTTCAATAATAGTTTACTTTAGATGCAGTTTAGTTTATTTGATAATAGCTACTTAAACTAATTGTTAAATGTTTTTTTTTTTTTTTTTTTTTTTTTTTTTTTTTTTTTTTTTTTTTTTTTTTTTTTTTTTTTTTTTTTTTTTTTTTTTTTTTTTTTTTTTTTTTTTTTTTTTTTTTTTTTTTTTTTTTTTTTTTTTT